>VXBQ01008416.1:270917-286910 GCA_013400175.1 Phainopepla nitens
AAAAAAAAAAAGAAAAAAAAAGGATAAAGAGAAAAAAATCCAATCAAAATAAAACATGGTTTTGTTCCTTACAGGTCTTCTGTCTCTCTGGCAGACCTGAGACTGCCTCAGGAAAGAAGAAGCTTTTTTCTCTGCACAGTTGTGGGTTTGGATGAATCCTTTCAGGTCTTTAGCTGGATGGTGGAATCTGACAGCTTGGGTAACTATTTATGCAAAAAGATCAGTTAGGAAATGGAGACCTACCCTATTGGAGAAGTGTTAAATATTCACAACATTCACGCAGCACGAACCAGAGAGGACCTTGATTATTTTCCCCTGAGTTCTGTCACTCATTGAGAGCCTTGAAATAAAATGCTAATTTGCCAGGACCTGGCAAATATTCTCTGCTCCCAAGCCTTTCTCCATTAGCACTTGAAAACCACAGGTTCTTTCACAAGCCATCCTTGATGTTTTATAAATGTTATAGCTGAGACATTGATTCTACTCCCTTTAATGCATTTTTTACAGCTTCAGCAGGGATATTATTTCCATTCAGGCTGCAAAGAGTCATCCTGGAAGGGACCTCAGTTACCTCTCCTGAGGTGTTTCCAAAACAGCACATGCTTCCTAACCTTGAGCTAATAACCTGCTCAAGGACTCTGTTTCACATTGACTGTGCAATCTCAGCTGCAGAACTACAGGTCAGGAGCCTGATGGATCCTTACAGGTACAAGAAAAGCTTTCAGAAGAGAGCTCAACCTTGGCTAAATTTCACATGGATGAATTTCCACGAGAAAAAAACACCTGGGTGTGGAAGCAAAGGAGTGCTAATAGTGTTTGGATTGGAGATGGTGCAACAAGTATTGCAACAAACAAATCTCCTCAAGGTTCAGGAATAAGAATTTCTTCAGCCTAGAAACCTCAGTCAAAGCTGCCCCTGTGCTACCTGCAGTGTTTCTTCCCAGGGATTGCTAAATAAACCCCATCAACTGTCTTCAAACTTGGCTTTTACTCACCCAGTTGGTCTCTGATGAGAAACAAGCATGCACAAGCCCATAATGATCCTATTGGATATTACATGGGAGGAGAAATTAAAGCAAGGAGATGTGCATTACTTTCCTTAGCATCCTTAGGATCCTGCCCAGGAAATCAGGCCATTTGAGTCTCACCCCAGTTCATTATCCAACATGCAAACATTGGGTGTGTGCTGCAGAAGGCACAGAGAGCTGCTCAGCTAAGCCAGTTCTTCCTGAAGACCTGCTGGAACCTTGATTTTAGGTTTAATCCCTTCTTAGGGACTTCATCTGGTTAAGCAAGGAACAAAAGTCACAAAGAAAACACCAAGGGGAAGGTTGCTCATTTCTCCTGTGATGGGTAGCCTCAGATCTGGTGGTGTTTACTAAAATGCTTTGCTCTAAAATATGCATTTCATTTAGAATAATAACTTCACTGTTATTATTTTTTTTTTCATGATGATATCCAGTGGTTTTCCAAAGCAGTAAGCAAAGTGGTGAGGTTGCTTTGTTTTATGAACTCAAGGGGAATCTTTTTCCTGATTCCAGCTGGCATTAGATCAGATGTGTAAATCTCACCCTTAGATGAGATCTGATACCAAACAACCTCACTTGAAAGAATCCATTTACCAGAGCTGTGTTTTCACATTTTAGTTCCCAAACACTGGACACATGCCACAATGTACAACTTCTTCTCAAGCAGAATTATTGCAGCATAAATCTGTGCATGTACTGAGCTCAGAGTCTCCTTCAGCACTGGAGGAGAGGCTGTAACTGCAGGGAGCTGAGTCTCTTGCTCTTGAGACCTTTGAGATGTAGCCCTGCAGCCAAAACTTGTTTTCTAGGCTTCCTCAAATCATGCCTCCTCACCCCATGCCTAAATTTAGCTTCTGGAAGGATCCTTAAAGTTATTTACAGGGAAGTCCCAATACTCACATGGGCACAGCTCGCAGACAAAGCTTTCTCTGGCTCAGAAGCCCAGACTGTGTGGATGCCAAGCTGTACAGAATGCCTGGCAGCTGTATCCCAGAGAAGCTGCATCCCAGCGGAGTCATATTTTTACTACATTTCCATCTTTAGCAGGGAGGAGAGAAAAAAATATTTGAAGGAGCAGGACAGCAGCTGCTAGAGATGATCCTAGAAATCCATCCCAGCCTGCAGCCCCTGCTCTTGCTTTCCAGAACTGCATGGGCAGGACACACCTTTCCAATCCAATCCAATGATTCTGTGTTCTTTTTACAACAAAAAGGGTTAGAAAATAGGTTTGCAGAGTGATTTACAAAGCCCCAGCGACTGTATGTGTCTGACACCACATCCACTCTTCAACAGTTTTTCTTTTTCAGTGTTGCACCAGTGAAGGAGTGGAGTTTTACAGTCATCTTTCTCTGTCACATGTGATTGAAAAAAGGCTTTTAACTGGCCTAAATTCTACCTATTGCACCAGAATAGTAACTCTACAGGCTGAAAAGCTAATTTTTTCAAGGAGATTTATGCCTAGTGACTCACATGAGTTCTGCAGAGTTCTTAGCTTTTGGCATAGCTCAAAGTGAGGGTCCCAAGCCTGAGACTTTTCCTCCTTGCCTGAGAGGAACAGGCCTGTACCATTCAATAAGAAATTATTTTTATTCCAATACTCATTTCAAACTCAGCCTAAACAGTGTTTCTACTTTCTTCTACTGTATTTTTTTCTATTTTGAGCCTTGCCCTAATCAAGGGCTGCTGTTTTAACAGGCAACCCCTTAGCTTGAAGCTGATGTAGGCCATATGTTCTTTTCCTCCCCATCTCTTCACTTCTGGATGTTACAGCTGAAATACAAACCCCTGAATGCCCAGGGATTTCCAAAGGCCAGAAGACATCTGTTTGCCATCAAAGATGTTTGCAAGTTAGCACATGGATGAAATAATATTAGTCAGTAAGATTCAGAAGTGATTCAGATTTCCACAATTAGGCGTAAATGGTGCTTTGATGAAGAATTAAACAGGGATGAAAAAACTGAAACATAGGAAACAGTAAGACAACAGTTGCCAAATGGATTTCCACCCTTCAGACTGGAGTGAAGACACCCAAATCAGCTTGGCTACAGGAATCAGTCTCGCTGCAGCAGGAAGAAGTGCCTGTGTGGACTCATTTTCTCTGTTTTCAACAGGGAACGTACTACAGCAGCTTTGTGGTTTCTGGATAAGTGTGTCTGCAGCACGGGTCAAGGCCGGGCTGGATGGGGCTCTGAGCAGCCTGGGGTGAGGCACTGAAACGTTTAGGGTTGATGATTCCAACATTTGCCCTTTTGTGCTTTGCTGGTGCCAGGTTTGCACCCCAAAGGAGGAGGAGGAGGAGAGTTTCTGGGTGTGTGCTGTCATTTCCCTCTGACGGGCCCTGGAAGTTCTTTTAACAAGAACCTGAGCTACCCTCACCTCCTGAAGCAGGTTGTAACACCTGATCTCGTGGAAAACATCCCTGCCCCTGGCAGGGGGGTGGGACTGGATGCTCTTTAAGGTCCCTTCCAACCCAAACCATTCTGGGAGTCCAGGGAGCAAGCGTGACTTTGGGACCCACACCAAACCAAAGAGGTGAAGTGGAAAGTGGTGGCTTAGGCTTTATATAATGCATAAAAAAGGGAGATGTGCCAGCAGAGATGAGTCCCACAGGGAGCTCTGCGTGAGTGTCCATTTTCCTAGGGGAGCCAGCACAGCCACATTCAAGAAAAATAAATGCAAAGTGAGTTTGTCTTTCCAATAAAGCTGGAATTTTTGCTCTCCATAAATATTGTGCTGTTCAATTGCTGCGTCTATACTGATCTTCACAAGAAAACATCCCATTTTTTTTTTCCAGTGGGATCCTATTGGCTGAGGCAAAAATAATTCCAGAAATCATTTATTTCTTCAGAAAGTGTGGGAGTACTTGTCCCTGCTGCTGTCAGTTCCCATCCATCCCTTTTATCAGGCAGTATCAACACACTCTCTTCCAGCGAGGACTGCTCAACAGCACACAATAAAATTGATTCATTACTCATTTTCTCCTTATTATCTTTCAATTGTTTCAGCTCTTGATGCCACTTAAAGTGGACATTAGCTCTTCGTAGCCAGTGTGTGAATGCTTTTTCTCCAAGTTTTCATTACATATATTTCCATTTAGTCTCATTACACCATGTGTCTTTCTCATGAACTTCTTATAATACCTTTACACACATTTGTGTATGCTCTGCCGTGGTGAGGAGTGAGAACCCAAATGGATTTCTTGGAAAAGCTGACCCAGGTGCTCTGCAGGTGTAAATGAGAAGTATTTAGTGCTAGAAAGTGATTTTATTTACAGGAGCTGGCTCTTGAGCTCTCCAGAATGAAAAAGGCCAAAATCACTACGAATAAAACTCAACTTTTGTGCTTGTCTTTGGCATGAAAACAAAACTGATTAAACTCCAGGAGGAGCAAGACTTTATGTTTATAATTAGCCTTGAAATGGAGATGGGAGCTGAGAGCTTTGTTTTGGGATAGGGAGTAGGATGGTTTAAACTTCTGTCAGCTTTGGGAAGGATTACAGTGACAGTGAATTTAATACAGTTTTGCAGACTCTGATTTGTACTCTGGAAGGAAAAATCTTCCACACAGTTTCCACACTCATGCAGGGTTTAATCCAAAGAACTTCAAAACAGGGTAGCTCCAGTGGAGCAAACCTCATAAGTACCTGCAAAAATTTGTCCTACAAGTAGTTATGATATGGGGAATCTCTGCTCCCTGCTGGAATCTGTGGGACCAGGGTTTCTTCTTGGCTTTGGGATGGATTTGGGACTCTTCTCACCCAAAGGTCCAAACCGAGGTGTCTCACTTTGGGCCTGGAAACCAGTTGTCCTTTTTTGAGACAGATCATAGTTAATACTCAAATGTGGAAGTTCGAAAGTCTCAAGCATAGATAAAATATTTGCTATATACCCTGGAGGGAGATGAATTTCTTTTCCAGGTCCCTGCAGTGATTTCTTCCCCCCAATTACAAAGGGGATTAATACTTCAGCTGCACTTATCTCAATAGCTCCTAGCTCAGACAGATGAACACAACCTTCAACATTTCATGGGATCAGATTTCTTTTTAATTAAAGCAGCCCTTTGTTTCACTGTGGCTCTAAAAGTCTTATTTATCATTAAATCCTTTAGAAGTCTCTTAGGAAAATAATTTCCTGCTCCCTGTTTTACTGAGCCTTTGGATCTCCTATCTCTTGTCACCTGTAACAAAGTGCTGTAGGAAGGAGCAGTGCTGTATTGCTTTCATGTTCTCCATCAGCTCTGATATGGATGGTTGTTATAAAGCTTCATACATAATATATGCCATGTCTTAAAGCAGCCCTGTAAACGACTGTACAGCTGTAAAGGTTTCTTAACTCCACCAGCCTCGAGCCACCAGCTATAAAAAGGCAGTTAAGCAGATTAGCATTAAAACTACCTGGTGAGATGAAAAATGGAGAGGCAGAACGGCCTAATGATGGATCCTTGGACTGTGACCAGTCACGTGGGGAAGTCACCTTTCTGTGCCTCCAACCTGCAAGTGCTGGCACTAATAATTTTTGGGATATTTCTCTGCAATTGCGTGGTCTGCCCCCACAAGGGCCACCTCTCTGAGCACACACAGGGAGGATTTTCCAAGCAGTCCAAAGGAAATGTTGACCCTCTCCTACTGGGTCTGAGTTTCCTCGGTCTCCTTTGAAAGTGCTGCCTTTTCTGTGCAAATCCTTTGAATGACTTTGCATGCTGAGTTTTCTGCCTTTTTTCCATGGCAAAGCTGGGGAAAAGCCTTTGGAGCCTGTTCTGCCAGGAAGTGTGGGCCCATTCCTGACCAAAAAGCTTCTACTGGCCCCAGTTTTTGAAAAGCTGAGCTGAAAATCAACTGCATTTTAATGTTTGTCATGAGGAAAATCAAAGTCCTTTCCTACCTTGACACCTGTTGTTACTCAGCAGAGGAGGAACTTGGATTGTGTGCCCTGTGCTGCCACATTGCTCAGATCTGAGTCAGTCTCCATGGACATTTCTCACTGCTCCCATCCTACCACTGGGCTGGGCACAAGTTATTGCACAGGAATAGAGGAACATAAAAGTTACAGAGCCACAGAATGGTTTGGGTTGGAAAGGACCTCAAAGATCACCTCATTCCAACCCCCTGCCACAGGCAGGGACGCTTTTCCCCAGACCAGGTTGCTTAGAGCCCTATCCAACTTGGCCTTGAACACTTCCAGGGATAGAGCATGGAAATATTCCAAAAAAAATACTGACATTTCCATAGGGAAAAAACCCCAGTTCCATCTTTCAGAATGCAGTCTTGGGTACATCCACTGAAGTATTCCAAATATGTGACAGGGACACTGCACTGGCCAGTTTCAGAAGACAATTTCACACAAACTTTCATCCCTGACATTGCTTTTCAAACAGAAATCATTCTCTCTGGCCCTGTCTTGTTGGCACCTCTTCCAAAGTCCACTTTGTCCTTTGCCCCTACTTTTCACTCTTTGTTTATGCTAATAGCTAATGAGCTGCCTTTGTCCATCTTGCTTAAAATAGGCTATTTCATAGACAGTAACATAATCAATTAATCGACTGCAATCATTATTTGTTTACCTAAACAGTACTTTAAATCCAATGCTTGTCAGCAAGCATTTCCTCTTGACAAGACTGTGCAACATCCTTTTGTTTGTAAGGAGGCAATTTAAAGGACTTTGAGATGAGGACTAAGATTTGTCAGGGTAAAACCTTCTCTCATTTTACATCATGAAATTATAGCTGTGAGCAAGAAAGCAGCAGTTTGAGCCGAGCAAACAAAAATGTGGTTTTTTCTTGTGTAAAGAGTTGTGTTCCTTCAGACAAACACTTTTTTCAGAGTACTAAAACCTATCCTTTTCTCAACACCATGTCAAGAAGCTTTTGCATTTATACCTCACATTTATAGTGAGAGGTGATCAAAAAGCAAGGAAGGAGAAGAATTTTTTCATGTTGAAATGCTATACATGTTGGAAGCACACCTTCCCCAGTGAAGATCCTGAAAATCCTGTCCAGTGCTAGTGAAATGTTACCTGAATCTACCCTGCTAGTGTGTTTACTGTAAGGGCAGATCTCCAGCCTCCAGGACAAGTCTTGTCCATCCAGCTCATGGCTGGCCTCTTCTCAAGGCCACTGGCCATGTCTACCTTGGTTTCTTCTGGGATTAATGAGGCATCTTGTGGGATTTACCTCCCACACCAGGGGTTCCCTTTCCAGGAATCCCCTGTAAAAAAGCCTGTGCCAGGGTCAGGAGCCAGGAATGAGACTCGCTGGCTTCGGTCTGCAGTTGTTTATTATTTCCTTTATCACAGTTCAGAGCCTCAGGTGACAACAGGCCCTGCACACCTCAGTGACATGAGGCTCAGCACCTCAAGGCCATGTGGCAGAAAGGCACAAAATGGATTTCAAGGGCTCTTATACAGATACCTTATCCAATTAAGTTTTACAGCGTACCTAACACGTGTATGTTTTTATTTTTCTACCAATTCCTAATTATTCCTCAGTCACATCTGCATTGTGACTTTGTCTAACCAATCACTGTGCCACCAACACTGCAGAAAATGGAGTAGGTGAAGAAGGAAGAAGCTGAGTCAACACCAAAATCCTCCATCTTGTCTTTCATCTATGTTCCATACTAAAAACCCAAAACCTACTTTTTCACCCAGTGATAAACTACAATATCATCTACTATATACATTAACAAAAACAACTTCTCACAAAGTCCTGGAAGCTTTTCCCATGGCCAAAGACTAAAAGCTGTGCTCTCCTGAGGAATAAGACCTCTCAGGTCAGGCACAGGAGATATTCCTGTGTCCTGAATTCCCACAGCATCTCTCTATCCCCAAGAAAAGAGGCAATTTGCAGAACAAAAAGACTGAAAATACAGCCCATGAGGGTGGCACTGATGTGGCACATCCCTCCCTTGGGAACCTGGCAGAATCTCCTAAGGGTTCTTGCTGGGATGGTGTTGGGGAGCCGTGCAGGACTGAGGGAGGGAAACTCATCCTCAGTGACATTGTGTACAAAGGGAAATCCTTCAAGTGACCCCTCAATGCACCCTGGATTCCTTAGGGAACAACCTGGTTCAATCCAAAAGAAAACCTGAAAGATGGTTAGTATTTATAATGTGTGACAGGAACAAGCTGGGAAAGTATATTTTTTTTCACATTACAGCTGAACCCACAGAAAAATAGGACTGGCATGGATGTCAGAAGTTAGGAGATGTCCAGAGAAGCCCACTGGAAAAGACTCCTGTCCAGACTGTAAATCCTGCCCTCCAGCAGTGCCTGTTTATAAAATCAAAAGGGAATCAGCAATTAGGTTGAACTGCAGAAAATCTCTGTCTCATTAAATGTCACCAGCTCTCGCTGAGCACGCCCCATGCTGTGTTTTAGGGTTTCAGATCAGTTCCACCACATAAATCAGAGTGGTTGACTCAGATGACACAGTTGGGGCCTCAGGGCACGTTCTTCTCCCGGCACTGTGGGCTCTGTGTGATGGTGTCTGCACACAGCCAAAATCCAGGGTTTTTTCCCCATGATCCTTCCTGTATGTGAATTATGAAAGAGGAGAGCCTTTATTGTGCTCCCTGGGATCCAGCAAAACCCAAATCACTTTTAACTGATGGGATACTCGGGAAAGAGTCCTGGGTTTGGGGCTGAAGTTGTATCTAATACCCTTAACAGGAATTTCTGAGCAGCCAGGATGGGTGCTGAGGATTTTCACCCTCTCTACGTGTGGCAGCAGCTACAATTTTTTTCCAAGCTTGAATTTTTTGGGGGGTTTGGCTGCAAGTTTGTGACAGACGTAGGAGCTGAGTCTCTCTCTGCAGGATTTCAGAGCGGGTGTGAATTTCAAACAGAGCAGATGCTGCTCTGGGACCAAATCTTCCTGAGGCTCCTACAAGCCTGGGGGTGCCTAAAGGTAACCAGACATGTTCTGGGCAGGCTTATTGAGAGGCCAAAAGTGTAGAAAAGGGCATCAATGTCATAAATAAAGTAAGGACTTTGAGGAACGGGAGTCATATCCAAAGCCGCTTGCAGCTTTTTGGGTTCTGTACAAATGTTCCTTACATTCCTGAAACCTCTTGTTTGAAACAGGAGATCAAAGGGGATCAAAATTCTTGAATATTTTTATGGACCTGGCTTTTAATTTGCCTAGATTTCAGTCTCCCATCTGTACAGTGCTTCCTTTCTAAAGACAAAGTACAGTATACTTACAAGGCACAGAATATGGCATTTTTCAGCAGTGAATTCTTCAAGCAGTTTATAAAACCAGGGCATTATTCCTCTTTTTGTTTTAGGGATGGGGAAACTGAGGCACAGAGGCTGTCATTTGTCAGGGGTCAGCCAGTTTGGGGTAAAACCATGGTCACCTGCAGGCAGGACATGAGCTACCAAGGAGGCATGGTCTGAAATGAAATCAGAAAATTCACTTCACGAAAAAAAGACACCTCTGTTTCCTTCTGCACTTATGAGCCCACAGCTATGTCTTGCTCAGCAGAGTTCTAGTAAGAAAAGTATTTATACACCTTCCCTCCTGATCTCTGCACTGAGATACTTAGTCCTGAGCTCATTATGACCTTAAATATGTTACCTATTACCTTTAATGGCATACTGTAGACTCCTCCACTCATATGCATCCTTATTAAATGTGCTTAGCAACCTGGCAGTGAAGAAGTGTCAGCCTCTTCAAATTAAAATAAAAAATCAATTATGCTCTTAGGGGCAGATGGAGATTAAGCTGAATACAATGTACAGTTACTCTGTTGTGGAAGCTGGGGCCTTTATGTGCAATTAGTGGCATTTCGTTCTTAATCTTCCTCCTTAATACAGAAGGAGCCATTAAAAGAGCAAAAGCCATCCACAAGCCTTTTTCATAGTCAGCTTCAGAGAGACACTTCTAAATGCACCATTTTCATCTTAGTACAGTAAAAAAAAAATAAAATCCCTCCCAGTACCGATATGACCTTTAATACTTTGCTGTGAATTTGGGGGTGGTGCTGAGTGGGGGCTGGAAGGAGGGAGAAGGTCAAATGGGTAATTGCAAGATTAGGGTTTGTTGCACGGTGAGATGTTTGCCAGAGAAATTTTGGGCACAAATTGTGTTGTGGATGGGCTTTTGGGCTGTTGTGGGAATGTGCCAGGGCATTTTTGCCCACAGCTGACCAGCTCCTAAATCCTATTAGGCACCAAAACCATGGAAATGCCTGAGCTGGGTTTTGAGCCCACCATGCAAGTAGGGCACTGAGAGAGCCAGACCAACTCAATATTTTGCAGACTATGATACAGAATTCCCTCCACGTGCAGCAATGATCAGAAATGCAGATGTGATGCATAATTTACACTTTAATAAAACGTGAGCTCATCCTTGTCAGTCAGAGATTTTGGTCTTGTTCTGCCATCGCAGATATTCCTGTCTGAAACAGGAGGGAAAGGGAGAATTTACTTGTTTGACACCACAGAACTGGGCAGAAACACCCCTGTTAAGTGAAAGCTGTAACCACAGTGCTGCATCTGAGGTCTAAATCCATTTCCACTGTCACAGCCTTTCCCTGGGACTGCATATCTGTGTGTGAGAGCTCAGCTCCTCCTGCCTCAGTTTCCCCAGCCTCCCTTCCCAACACCAGCTCGTAGAGGCTAAAAAACAGGAGGAGTTTTCCTGCCAAGGCAAAGCCTTGTTTCAAATACTTGAAATAAATAAAGAAGCTGTTAGTAAATGGTAGAAATGAGCAAGTTTTTGATATGAGAGTGGCTGTCTCCTGCAGTGCTGGCACGATCAATAAGGCTCATAGCTATGAGCCTCAGTATTGAGCCTCAGTGCTCTGATTTATTGGGTATAACATGTGCTTCCTCTTCATTTACTGCTAAGGTGGGAGAGCTGTTGTTTAGCACAGAGACCACGCTTTCTGGGCATTCCTGAGCTGCAGGCATGAGGTACTGGCTCTGATTTTCCAGTTAATATTAAAGCCAGTTATTGCCCCTCTGCTGAATAGCCACAACCCCGACGCAGCGATTTCTAATCAACAGGCAATAAAAATAAATCAGTTTGGGTAAATGAAGTGCTTTGGGCTGTGGAGTTGGTGTGTGGGTCTCCACGTGGGGTTTGTGTCCTGGGCAGGGTGTGCAAGGCAGCTGCTGCTGGAGGCTGGGGGGGTGCCTGGCCCTGAGACCTCCCATCTGAGAGGTGATGATCCCTTTTCCCTGGTATTCCTTGAGTTTCTGCAGGAGAAGGGCTGCACCAAAGGGGCCTTGTACCTCTCCAGGGGGTGTTTTGCCTCTGCAATCACTGCACACAGGGCTGGTGCTGCCAAGAGGTGCAAAGCCTGTGAGACCATAACCCAATGAATATTTTATGAATCCCAAGCTAACAATTTCTTTGCTGTTCACAGCATTCAGGAGGCAGGACTTTCACTGTGAAGCGTAAAGAAGGAGTTTAAATTTTGGATTAACTTCACTTATGCTAATCTCTTCTTTAGATCATGCCTTAAACACCTGCCTTCAAAGCTCGGATACGTCGAAAAATAAAAAGGTAGCAGAGAAATTCAGCCTAAATATGATCTCCAGGAGATGGCACTGTGAAACAAGTCTTTCAGCACCCTAATGCCACCTCGCAGAGACCAACTTCTCTCTGAATTAGGGCTGATGGATAAAAAGAAGACAAAGGTAGAAGTGAAAGCCCTGCCCGAGGGCTGTCGTGAAATAAGGGCCTGATGGTGTCTTTACCTCCTGTAAAGATTGTGATAAGGTGGGGTGCAAACTTGGAAGCTGGAGGCCACAGCTGGTTGAGAGGAGAGGGAAAACACAGAGAAGCTTCACTGTGAACCCAGGAGCAGTCCCAGGAGATGAGCATGGCAGAGGAACTAATAGGAGCTGCACTTGACTGTGGAGGTGGCCCCAGGTGATGTCCTGTGTCTCCTCTCTGACACCAAGCCCCTGCTAGACACTCTCCATCCTTCAGCTCAGGCTGGACTCTGTTAACCAGCCCCAGATAATTCCCCAGTGTCAGCTGCACAGCCCTGCCCCTTTTCCAGGGCAGGGCAGCTTGGTGTCAGCATCCCAAAAGCGGGCAAACGCCTCCAAAAGTGGAGATAACCACATTCTTTGGGTCAAAAGGAAACCTGGCTGCCACCAAGGAACTTCTGCCCAGTCTCATAGTGTTTATCACAGATGAAGCTCCAGAGCCTGAGCTTTGCCATTTTACCTGTAGAAAAGTTGGCTCAGATCCTCCCTTTGCTCTGTCTGCAAGGCTAATGCCATTTACTCATTTTTGAACACAAATGTCACCTCAGCACCATGTTAAGCTTGTGGGATGCTGAGTCCTTCAGGCACCTGCTTAAATTTGGGCCAGAAATGGATAACCAAGTACACAACCACCTACAAATCCCATAATGTGCCCCAGAGCATTTATCTTCCCAAGGCAGGAGAAAAGAGAAAAATTAATTTCACTTTTAATGCTATGACATCTCTGTTTGTGTGTGTGCTTGTGCCTCCTCATGTAGGGGATCTTTCTACATCTCCATCCATCCTCCAAAAACATGAACCTGCTGAAGGCAATTGAGTGGAAAATGGGAAAATTTTTGTGTCTTTGTCTTATCCTGCAGATCAGGAACTGCTAATATGTGATGTAAAGTAATGGACTGTCTGAATTTCACTGAATTGGACAGTTTTCTTGTGTCCAGCTATAGGAAATTTGAAATGTGAACAGTTATATCCTTTGGGAGTGATCATCAGAGGCAGCAGCAGATGGATGTTCATTACAACTTGGGTACTTGGCACTCAGGTAATTCTTTTTGATCAGTGCTACTTGCATAAAAGTTCTGTAGTTAAAAACAACAACAAAATTCAGATGTGAAACTTTTGTTCCCACCTTGAAATACAAGATCAGGTGTCATGGTTGCCAATAGCTGTAGCTCTAAGGAGCACAGGCAGCAGTGAAATTAATGGAGTTGCTTTAGATCAGTGGAAGATTCATTCCTGAGTGTCACTGAGTCTGAAACTGGAGCTGATCTCAGTGTGGGTTTCTGCCAGAGCTTAAATCCATTTTACATCTTGGGATACTACACTGGCACAATTCAGTATTTCTCAAAGCACTTGCTTTTTTTTCCCAATGATGCTCTCAAAAGTGGTATTAAAATGAAATCTCTCAGCAATTACTGCAGTTCATGTCCACTAAACCAATTTGTATTCTCAACAATGAGCAAGATGCAAAATCTTTGCTGCCAACAGGAGCTATTATTAGAGTCATCTCCAGCTCAGACTTTTTCATTCATATCTGAGAACTTTGTTGCAGCAGCCACTTAGAAAAGTTCCAAAGGAATTTTGTTCCGTAGCTTTAATTGCTATTATGTTTTTTGTTGTTGTTGTTTTTTTTTTTCAAACCACATCTTTGGACACCATCCACAGACCTAATTTAGATCACAAACTCTTAGAAGGCTTTCTTCCACATCTCTCCATGCAGGGCCAATTGAACTGTTTCTGTGCTTCAGAAACAGTCTCTAAATAAAACTAAAAGAGGCCAGAACAGAGAAAACCAAGGGGTAGAGGGAAGAAGAAGCTCCAGAGAAGACAGTGGAACCAAAGCTTCTGAGAAGACTTCTTAGGGCTGAATGGAAATGAAGCACAAAGGCATCTGGTGTTAAAGGAAAGGAGATGGAGAAACACCTGAATTGCTCTGGGAGCCACTGTGGCTGTGTCTGTCCCTAAACTGGATCATGCCACCGGCTTTAGGTGGAGAGAGACTGCAGCCAGAGGAATCCCAGTGTAACCAAATTCAAAGCAGATTAAAAGGAGAGAGAACACAGATAAGGTGTTTGCAGAGCATCTTCCTTTCAAAAGCATGTTGAAAATTCGAAATGTCACCATGCTGAAAATGTCACCCACTTCCACAACTATCTGGATAAACAGGACTTCAATGCTCTCCTGGCATCTAGTTGGGTTTTTGGTCTTATTTTGAAGTCCTGACAGTGTCCCCTCACTGTTTTGAAATCCCATCCAGCCCAAAGCCTGAAAATAGGAACTGCTTGATTTGTCTGTTTCCCAGGAAATCTGCTGGAGCAGGAGAGGCTGAGCCCATGGCCTCTTGGAGTGTGAATGGCAAGAACATGGACTGTGGTGAAGAAACACTGCAATATTTGCTCTTCTTTTCCAGTCTTGGCGATCTTCTCAAATGTATTCCAGAATAAAAATATTTCTTCATCTTTATTCCACTCCTCACTTGTCTTCTTGCACAAAATCCACGAGAGGCTGGTGGGAGAGAAAGGGCTTGGAGAGAGTGGAAAAGAAAGGGATTTGGGAGGTTCAGTGATGAATCCCCAGCAAGAACCAGTGGAAAGGGCAGGGAAGAGCTGGGGTCACTTGTGGGAAACTTCCCCAGGTGTGAGCTCACCCTCCCTGCTCCTGCAAGAAGGGATGCTCACAAAATCGAGCTGGAAACTTCAAACCTCGGCTTGGCAACGACCAGAGAGAGGCAAGTGGAGACAGCACTCGCATCTGAGCACGAGGGGTGACATAAATTTGGCACCCCCCGGGTGTGGAGGTGGGCACAGCGGTGTTTGGGGTTAATTCCAAAGAAATTTGTGGAAAGGACGAAGCCCAGGACTCGTGTCTGCCTCAAAACAGAGATGTCCCTTCCATCTGCTCTCCTCCCGACCTGTTGAATGTGCGTACCCTGCACCACCCCCCACCTCGGAGGATGCTCCAACAGCATCCACTTGAATCCTCAATCGTACGAATCGTGCCTGCAGGGAGCCGGGAGCTGGGGCTCCAAAAATCCCCGTCAGAGATGCTTTAGGCAGTCCCTGAGCAGGGCTGAAAGAAGGGGGGTGAAAACCCTGCAAAATTCACCCCCAGCCCCGCTGCTGAGCAGACCGGGGTAGGGGAAGCTCTGAGATCCGCGGGCGGTCGGAGCATCCCGAGAAACCCCTGCTGCAGAGTGGGGTTTATCCCCATCCCTCCCGCCCCAGGCGATTTTTCTGACCCCCTCCCTCCCCGAGAGCAGGACCAGCCGGGCGGGGGGCACGGACTGTGATGTCTGGCATGATCTTCCAGCCCTGCAGCGGGGCTGATTTTCTCGAGAGCGGAGAACAGAATATCTGTGCGATCTGAAAAATCCCGCAGTGTGGCTGTACGTGCAAACACCCCCGCACCAGCACGGCCGCGCACACCGGCGTGCAGCGCGATCCCGCCGTGAATCCCTCGCCAGAGAACCGGAAAAACCATCAAAAAACCCGAAAGGAAAAAAACCCCATCCAATAACCCGAGGAGCAAAGGAGGGAAAGTTGTGCGTGTCCCTGCGCGCCGGGAGGGCGGAGGGTGCCCACCAGTTGATTTTACATCCTGCCTTGTGCCTTCGCCGGCTTTTCTTGATATATTCTATTTATTTTCTGCAACAGGGGGATAAACAGGTAATGCCGGAGCCCTGCGAAGCGGAGGGAACGGGCGGGCTGAGGGATGCGCCGCATTTTTTGCTTTCCCTCTTTTCCCCCACCTCCCTCCCTGGAAGTTTCTTGGCGACGCGAAGCGAGGAGGAAAAGCGAAATAAAAGGTTGCGGGGAGCGGTGGGGAGGGCGAGCCGGGGGCCAGCGCTCCGGCGCTGAAGGCTCGGTATTTTCTGCCGTGGAAATCCCGGGCAGCCCGGGATGCCGCCGAGCGCTGCCCCGCTCCGCGGAGCGCGGCCGGACCGCGGCATCCCTTCCACGCGTGGATTCCGCCCCTGCCCTNGCGCAGTGCGCGGATGCCATATTGGAAGGAGTCTGCCGCGGGTGCGGGCACGGCCGGGCTCCGCTCCGCGCAGCGCCGCGCACCGCTCCGCGGGGGCGGAAACGGGGAAAACAGCCCCAAATGAGCCAAACTCGCCCAGGTAAGCCCGGCACCGCGCCCGGCAGCCACCCCCTGCCAAGCCCGCCCGGCTGCCGCTTCCCTTCGTTTTATTTATCGCGTTTGGCAGCGCTTGGGTGGAGAGAGTCGCTTTCCCCCCTTTCCGAGAT
>VXBQ01008416.1:287694-329819 GCA_013400175.1 Phainopepla nitens
GGCTCGGAGAGGTGCGCTGGTGGATGCAGCGCGGAGGGATGAGGATGGGATCGCAGTGCGGGGTCATCGCCCCGCAGCACCCGGCCGTGTGAGAGTACCGGGGCGTCTGGGTGTGCTGGGAAGGGATGTCTGGAGTTGGAACCGCGGCCGATTTGTCTTTGAATGCCAAAACTGCCGGCGTGCCGTGAGACAGAGGAAAAAAAAAAAAATAATAAAATGCAGAGCCGGAGCGCTGATTTATTTTGCACTAGCAGTAGACGTGTCGTGGGATGAGATGTCCTGTTGGAGCTGTCAAACCATCCTGGGCGCAGTCAGCTGGGGATGCCTGGAGTGTTGTTTTTTTTTATTTTATTTTATTTTATTTTGCTTTTTGCGTGCTTTTGTTTAGCAGAAACACTCTGGAACTGCTCCACGCGGCAATTCGGGCGGCAAACAAGTGACTCGGGCAGCGCAAGCTGCATCTCTTTTGCCGAGAGACCCTAAAAAAACCTCACGGTGAGGGAGGCGAATCGCAGCTTTTGCGCAGCGAGAGAAGGAGTTTGCCGAGAGTTCTCGGGGAGTTGTTTGTGCCCTTCCCGGCTGCCTTTTCCAAATGTGTTTTCCCGGGGAGCCGAGGAGTGAGGCTGCCGCCGGGGGCAGAGAAAACTTCCCCGGTAGCGTGCAGGGAGCACCTCGGTGCTGCTGCTGCGGGGTGGTTTCGCCGCGGTTGTGAGATGTTAACTTCGGAGCATCCCTGTTTTGGGGTGTGGGAGGCGATGGGATGCTCCAGCACGGCAGGCTGTCGGTGCCTGGGTGTGGATGGAGGAGCCAGGGAGGATCCGGGAGTGGCTCAGGAGCTGATCTGCTGCTCATTTCCCTGTGCCTCCCGGAGATGCTCCCCAGAACCTCGCTGTGGTTTTATTTAGCAGGAGCGGTTGGCGATGCTGTTTGCACACCCTGTCGTGTGGGGCGAGGTTTCCCATTCCAAAAGGGCTCTGATCCATCAGCCCACCCATTTCCCCCTCCTTTCTCCAGCCCCTGCCAGGACCGGGCTGGCTCAGGGATCCAGCAAACTCACATCGCAGGGTATGGTGGTGGGGAGGGGGACAGAGGAGAAGATGGGGGTGAAATTGTGATTTCTTAGCAAAATGGCATTGATTATAAGCAGACAGGGTTGGAAGGCAGTTATTAAACTGTGGTGGGATTTGGGTGGCGAAACCCAAGAGCTGCAGTAGGGTTTTCTTTGAGGTGAGAAGGGATGGAGCCATTGCAGGAGAGGAAGGTATCTTCCCTCTCTGCCCTCCGTGCATCTCCCCATCCTCAGCTGAGTTGTCCCTTGGACAGGACAGCTTCTGAAATCAGTTTGTGCCCCTGGTGCTCTGGGGAAGAAAGTGTGGTAGCAGAGTGGTGACCTTGTGCCTGAGCAGAGGGGGATGTGGAGATGGAAGGGATTTGGAAAGGTCTCTGGAGATCCCTCTGAACCCGGGGCAAACCTTCTCCAAGGAGTTCCTTCCTGCAGTAGCAGAGATGGATTTAGTGCAATTTGTTTTCCCTCTCTGGAAGCCTTTAGGTGAAAACAAATTCGATTTCCTTTGCTGCTGGCAAAGTAAGAGCAGGTGAGGCAGGTTCTTTCTCCAGAGTTGTGACTGTTCCCTGGGTGAGCAGGGATAAAAGTGGCTTTTTTCCTCTTTTTTTTTTTGGTTCCTCTCTCCAACAGATTATGAAAGGGAAGAAAATATCCTCACAGGTCTAATAACTTCAGTGCTTATAAAGGATTAGGTCCTAATAACTCCTGCGATAAGATGGAGGCTGGGTGTAATCTGCTACTATGTGAAAATCTAAAAGCCATTTAAATAAATGCAGCAAAGAGCTATCGAGAGATTGGTACCTTGTACACAGCAAGGAAATACCTTTTCAATGATTTTTAAGGGGTGCACAGGGTAGTGGGACAGTAAATACATCATAAGCAAGACAGTATAATTCCAGTTCTCTATTGAGAAAACATTTGCAAATATTCAACAGATGTTCCATGTGGCAGAGGTGGAGAGTGTTTTGCACAGATGTAAGAACATCTGTAGAAGTCAGTATACAGTTATATAGCTGTGATTACGAGTGATAATTGACTGGCTGGACAGACAGTTTGATGTTTTAATGAAGCATTTATTAAAACTTTATGGAAGTGTTAATAGAAATAGGGTGAGCACCACAGCTGCCAACTCTTCAGACTGGGGATGCTTTTCCCCCACTCCTGGCTTGTGCTGTGCTGAGCTGAGCTGGTGGATTTTGGGTCACTGTTTCTGGCCTTTCAGAGCCATGGGATGCTGGTCTGAGATGAGGGATGTGATGCTAACCTTGCTGAAGGACAGGACGTGGTAGAGAAGGAGCCACCTTTTTCCTCCAACAGATGTTGGGGAGAAATTCTTCCCTGTGAGGGTGCTGAGGCCCTGGCACAGGGTGCCCAGAGCAGCTGTGGCTGTCCCTGGATCCCTGGAAGTGTCCAAGGCCAGGTTGGACAGGGCTTGGAGCAGCCTGGGATGGTGGAAGGTGTCCCTGCCCATGGCAGAGGTTGGAACGAGATGATCTTTAAGATCCCTTCCAGCCCAAGCCATTCTGTGTTTCTGTGAGTCTTCAGGGGCATTTCACTGGTTAAATTCATGTTGGTGTGGGGTAAGCAGAGGCATGGAGAGTGTCTGAGGAGATTTACAACAGTGGTGATGGTTGAAGGAGGTGGCTTGTCCCTGACTGTGTCCAAGTGATAAAGTGAAGGAGTTGTGAAAAACTTCAAAACTTGTGACAGAGAGCCAAAACTTGAAGCAGAGGAGCCAGAGGTGTGTTCATGAGGGTTCACAGAAAAAAAATAATGTGATAACCAGAGGGTCCATGGTTTAGATGACCTGAAGGTGTCAGAAGTATTTTATTACTATGATTATTTATGCAGGGTCCTCAGTGCTGAAAATGAAATGCTGTTGATAATAGTGATGCCACCTGCAAATATGAGTTTGTTCTGTCATTGTAACATCTGGTCCCTGGGGTTTTTTTAGGATTAGAGTAGCTGATGGTACCTTGTCAATATTTAAAACTCATCATTTGAAACTGTTGATCTCTGCATGACAGACCCCGATGAAACCTGTCAAATCCACCCTATGGGTTTTTTTTGCCAAAAGATTTCTCTTTCCTTTATTTTCTGTGTCTTGGGGTGTGACTCCTACAGTGATTAAAAATATTGGAGTTGCAAAATAAGGAAGTACAGAAGTAAGAGTGAAGACTTCTCCATTGACATTTAAAAAACTCCTGAAAAAGTTTATTTTGAGATTGGCCTTTTGTAAGACCTCAACAAAGCATTCTTCTGATGCTGATTCGGAAAATGTGTTCACAGTTACTCCCATTTTTTATGATTCAGAAGTGTTGATCTAAAATAAAATAGTAATAAAAAGAAAGGAAAAAAAAAAGCCCCAAACCAAACAGCTCTTGACAGCCTTACCAGAGATCAATTCTGAGTAGGTGTGAGGCTTAAAAAAGTATGTGCAGAATCTTTGCTATTTTTACTCCCAATTCCTGCTTTCATGACTAATACTCTTAGCATCACTGGGTGGCTCGTGCAAAAGAGCCATCTTTTCTTGGGTAAAGTTCTGAGACCTAATTTGAATTTAAGTTAATTAGAAAATCTTGCATTTATTTGCTTGGCCAGGAAGTGGAATTCCCTCCTAAAATCCTGGAGGTGACAGTTTGCCAGCCTCTGCTGTGTAGGAGATCAGACAGGACAACCACAGGCTGAGGATCCTAGAAGTCTAAAGGGTCAGAAGTCCCTTGTGGAGACTTTTGGGTAGAAACCCATAGCTCTCCTAGGTGCATCAAAAATATATCTTTAAAGAAAGTTCAGGAAAAAGCAAAAATTAACTGGTTCTTGGAAGGTGTTTTGAGTGTGGGAGCTCAGTGCAAGTGTGAGATCAGGCTCCAAAATGCTTTGTTGGGCTGGTGGTGAGGCATTAAACCCGGATGTTTTGCAGCAATTCTCAGGTTCACATGAAAGGGAATCCAGTTCATTTAACCTTGGAGAAATTGGGTGGAGTTAGCCCTGTAAAAGTGACTTGTAGGACTCTGTGAGTTAAAATGTCTTGTGCAATTTGGTTCTGGACAGACCTTGGCAGGGCTCTGCTGGCTGCCCTCCTGTGCTTGGCGAAGGGAAGGGTCCTCCTCTTCCTGCTGTTGTGCTGTGAGGCGGCTGGAGATGGTTGTGAGGGCTGGATCTTTTTTAAATTTTCCTTCTTTTGGCAGATCCTGCCAGTCGGTGAAGCTGCTTCTGGATGTAAAGCACTGACAGGGATGTAGGACTAAGCCCAAGTGCTGATCAGCTGTGCTGTTTAAATGAACCAAACAGTGCCAAGATCTAAAATGTCATTTTTTTTTTTTTCCTAAAAAGTGTTGGAATCAGATGGCAGATGTTTCTTGGATTCTGGTTTGCATCTTGTATTTTTTTTTTTTTTCCTGCAAACGGCTCTGACTGCAGCAAAAGCAGAGAAGGCAGAACTGATTGCCCTGGACAATGGGAGGTTGGTTGATGAGGGACTTCTGAATTGGGCTCTAAATTAAGTCAGTGAAAACAGTGTTTTGTGTCTCCTGCTGGGTGACTTCTGTCGCTGGGCTGATTGGTCCCACGCAGGGGGTCTGACTGATTAATTTGGTCCATGTGGCTCGTGTTTGGAGGTGATAAGCATCACATGATGGGGGCTGGAACTCGGTGATCTTTAGGATCCTTTCCAGCCCACACCAGTCTGACCTGTGATTTTGCCTGAGGAGATGAGGTGTCTCAGGATGATAAAGCAGCTCCGTGTCTTGAAGTCACCCATCTCAAAGGGTAACTCTGTGTAAAGACAGTGTTGCACACGGTTGTTGCTGTGCTTCTTCCTTGCAGTTCTTTTTCCTGTTATAAAAGGCATCAAGGACATTATCCCAATCTTCTTCATGGCCCTGGTTCAGCTGAGAGCTTTGGAAGATGCCCAAATTTAGATAAGCCGTATTTCCACGTAGTTGATGTATGTTGGGTGCTTAGCATGGTGTATGTTAGAAGTGCTTTACCAAAGTGGGGGGCAGCATCGTGGAAATTGCCTGTTAGGTGATGAAGAAGGTGACAGACACCTGTTAGGTGACAGAGCAGCTGGAAACAGCAAAGATTAGTATGTGGTGACCTCCCTCTCCTTGGGACAGGTGCTTTGTGGGGTGCTGAAGGTAGGGATGTCCAGGGTTCACGGGGGCAGTGGCAGGAGTACAGGTGGGGCAGCAATGCCCCCTTGTCCCCGCTTATAAAACGTCCAGCTCACCCAGGAGAAGGAAAACTGAATGAAAAAGTGCTTTAATTTTTGAGGTTTGATCTAGTCCTCGGAGAAGTTTGTGGCAGATTTTGGCTTGAGGTCCATCTCCAGGTCCTTAGGTTTTATTTACACACAGGACAGCTAAGAGGGTGGTGCGTACCCAAGCCTGGGTGTCTTCCTGTCATCTCTCTCTCTTTTTGTTCTTAATACTGCAGGGCTTTTTGCTGCAAACAAGTTAAGAGTCTCTAATTAGGTTTATTTTACTTTTTGTTATCTTATCTCTTACTACCATTTATCTCTGTGTGTATCCTGGACTCGGGAGTGTGCCAGGTAGGGAGGATGAGAAAATTGCTTTGTGGAACAGGTTTGTCTCTGTTGGCATCAGAAATGTGAAGCTTTTGGCACCAGTGCAAGAAGAGAGGAGAGCAAGGACCAGCTGAGCTACAGGGGCTGCCACCACCTTGCACAATCCCTTTTCCACCATGTGTCTTCAGAGAAGTTTGGTTCCTGTCCTTCTCTGACTTTGAGATAGACAATCCAGACCATCCTTGCTCTGGTGGTTCCCTAATTTCCTGTTTTTACCTGTTTTCCCTCCAGGCTTACTCATTTATTTGCTGCTGCTGCACAAATGTTGACTTCAAGAGCAGGAAGATGAGCCCTGTTGAGTGGCTGGAGCAGGGGGGCTGGAAGGGGTTCTGGACTGACCATCCCTTACTCCAGGGCAGGATTAACTCTCCCAAGATCAGTTTCTGGACAGATTAACATCCTAACTCCTCCAAAAAGCTGAACTCTGTGCCCTTCCCACAGTGTATCTCACTTCTTTACCAAATTCCTTATAAGTGATTTCTTCTCCTGCCCAAATCATCCTCTCCCTGCAGTTTAAACCAAGCTGCCTTCTTCAATCCACCAAGAACATGGAAAACAGATGATATTCTTTCCTCATTCAGCTGTTTTTTATGTATTTGAATATTGTGAACATTCCTGGTTCTCCAGAGTACATGGGATTTGTTTCTTCCACCCCAGAGTACAACACAGAGCTGTTCAAAGCAGTAAATTTCCCTTATTAAAATCCTATGGGGTCTTCAATATGAAAGAGAAACTGTCAGTTGATATAAGTGAAAACATTTGGCGAGGGAAAGCTCTCAAACAAATAATAAGAGGACCCTCACAGAAATTTGGAAGAAAAGATGCTTAAAAGGTTTCCAACTGGTACTTTGAGAGGAGAGACAGGCCCTTTTTCTAGGGGGTGAAACTGTTACTTGATGTGTTCAATAGCCCTTTTGAATGAGCTTCTACTGCATTGTGCAGATGCTCAGGGGTGTAAATATTGTGGCAGGCTGCCACTAGCAGTGCATCCTGGATCATGTCTCACAGGGAAGAGATCCCCTTCACCCTGCTCCACGAACAGGACCAGCACCACATGGCATCTGAGCACCTCCCTTTGCCTGGTCTAATGGGAAGGTGTCCATGCCCCTGGCAGCAGAATGGAACCAGATGGTCTTTATGACCTCTTCCAACCCAAACCCTTCTATGATTCAGCTTGTCTGCTGGGAAATTTGGGTATTTAAAATGTTAGCAGGTGCTTGCCAGAACAGGAACCCCCTGAGGGTTGAATTTCAGGTGTCTGACTTGGACCACTTAAGTCAGTCATCCTTTGGATGTGATTTTTCTTGGCTTGGTTTAGGCTGGATGTTTGGAAAAGGTTCTTCCCCCAGAGGGTGTCTGGGCACTGGAACAGGGAATTGGTCACAGCACCAAGCCTGACAGAGACCTTGAAGTGTTTGGACAACACTCTCAGGCACGTGGTGGGATTGTTGGGGTTGTCTTGTGGAGGGCCAGGAGTTGGACTTTGATGGTTCTGGTGGGTCCTTTCCAATTCAGGACATTCTGTGATTCTCTGACCCTGCTGCCACTCTCAGGTGTCACCGTGCTGAGAGAGGTCGGACCATCTCCAGTCCATATCTGTTGCTGGATTTTGGAGGGGCCAGAATCAGTCCCAAATCGCTGGGAAAGCAGTGGAATTTATTTCTCCACGATTCCAGACTCAGCATTACGTTGGGACACCTAGTTCACTATTCAGGCAAGAGGTTTTAAGGATGCAGGCTCTTTTTTGTCTGCCCTGTGTCAACCCTGATTAACCAAGCATGCACTGGAGGGAGAAAGTAAGTTTTTCAGGAGCAGCTTTGAGGAAGAGCCCCCGGGATGCTGGATTTGTGTGTGGGTAAGGGACCTCTCCCTACAGAGAATTACTCCAAAGGAAGGAAAACCAGGATGGAGCTGACAGGAGATGAGACATGTAAAATGGCGTGAGGAAGCCAATGCTGTGCTTGTACAAAGAGCCAATATTGATACAGATGACAAGGCAGCACGTTGGAGATAAGGGCAGGGCTGAGACTGACAGCCGTGGGAAGAAGGAAATAAAAGAGATTCTTTATTGTATTGCCTGGCTTTTCCTGCCTGTGAGTTAAGAGCCTGGATCTGAATTAAATACCAAGGGAATGGGAGCTGCGTGGAGGGAAGAATCAGATCAGTCTGAGCCACCACTGTGCAGAAACAATGAGCAAGGGGTCTGAAACAGGGAATTTCCTCCCTGCCTGCTCTTTCAAATGCATTTCATAGAATTTTCCTTTGTGCCCCTGCCTGGTGTAATGTCACCTTGAGCCTCTTTTGGTGCTGTTTCCCATCACCTTGTTCCCAGGCTGGCAGTGTGGCTTGCGGTCCTTGGTTTGGTTTGCAGTGGATTTCACACTGGCAGAGGAGTTGGAGTACAGTGGTGTGTGCTGCTTGTGAAATGTGGATGATTGCAGGCCAGCCAGTGTGCTACTGTTAACAGTATGGCTGGGGACTCTGTTTGAAGTGTTAATTAGCAGCAATTAATAAGAAGCGAAAAATTAATACCCTGTGTCAGCTTTCTTTGCTAGTTAGTAATATCAACACTAAAGCTCAGAGCTGTTTTGAAGCTGGTGTTTGCATTAGGGTTTGGTCTTGTTGTCACATGGTGTTGGGAAAATACTGAAGTGCCCTCCTACCATAACTGGTAAACTTGTTATTCCCAAAATAAGCCAAGTGATGACCTCTAATAGATCCAGTTTCCTTGGGATGTGGATGCTCTCAGCATGAGGTTTCAAAATCAGTAAGTTGTCCCCAGTTTAAGCAAAGAATACATTAGAGTTAAAAAACCCAAAAATGTTGGTGATGTTGCTGAATGTCCCTCAGAGATTCTGTATTTCCCTCTTTTAATTGAAGTGGGCTCAAACCCAGTCCCAGATGGGGCCACTGAGGAGGGATCCCAGTTGTGTTACAGACACCTTGGGTTTTTTCTTGCTGATTTGCCTATCCACTTTTCCATTTCTGATGGGGAATTCCATCATCCAGGAGTTTGAGTGCCTCTCATGGGTCTGGCGGCAGATGTGGGACTTGGCTGTGTAAAAAAAAAAAAACCAAACAAACCAACAACAACAAAAAAGGCAAATACTGTTGTTTTCTGATTGGGCATCTTCAGCTTTTTATCAGCTCATAACTTTGTTTTATCAGCATCATAGAGGCATCACAAGATTTCCCTACAATACCAAGAGGATTATGTTTCTTCTTGGTATTTATATTGTTACCCCTGAGCTCTCTTTAAGATGATGGATTTGTTGTGTTTAAATTGATCTCTCTCTTTCTCTCCTTTCTTTGAATTTTTTTGGTAGACCCAGGTTACCTTCCATCCTTGTCTGGTCCCTGGCAAAAATTAAAACAGCCACATTCACCCAAGGTTTAGCTTCAGCTGGCATCTCCCCTCCTCTCACATTTAACAACCCTGATGTAAAGTCCTGATACTTAGCTAATTTATTATTAATGATATTTACAGAAGTGTCTCTATCAAAGGAGAAGTGGGGGTTTTTTTTTTGACTTTCAGTAAACTGATTGCTTCTAGTTTCATGGTTAATTGAAACTTAATATCCACTGGGGAGGAGTGATGTGTATGTTCTGAGGTTAGCTGCACTCAGAATACTCGGAGTCTATAATACACTTAATTCATTAGCAAGTCTCATGTCAACAAAGAATAAAGATGTACTGCTGTAGTGGCAGTGGGAAAAGGGTCATGTTTGTGGAGTACTTAAAGTCTACTGAGCACTGTGTGAAGAGACCAACAACCATATTGCTCTGAGCTGGGATATGATCTTCCTTTTCAAAAACACTTTTTTTTTCTTTCATTAGCAGATTCCTTTGGGGCGGGGAACACATTTCTAACTTTGCCTGAACAACCTTTGGTGAGGGGTTGAATCACTTGCCTTGGTCATTTGCTTCCACTGGTGATTTTTTGGTGAAACACCTGTGGTTTTTGCAGGTTTTAACTGCAGCTGTGATCGCTCCAGCAGACAGTCCTACCATGTTCCAACTAATGGATATCAGACACTTGACATACTCCTCATCTTTCTCACTTCTAATATAACAGCTCACACACGTCCATTTCTTCTTTTAAATTGCCATAGGAGCAGCCTTAAAAACTGGGAGCGAGAAATCCAGGGCAGAACACTCTCCTCCTTTCTATTTTATAACCATCATATCTAGTCTTCTGGAATATGCCTCCAGAGTAGTAAAAGTTGAAAAAATCCCATATATTTTTACAATCTTATTACATCCTGCTTTGCCTGGCCTCTGGCAGTAAGCTGCTTTCCTACTCTTAGTCACACATTTTGCATAGCATTTGGCATTGGTGCTGCCAGCACAGTCCTCTCTGTCATGCAGGATTTGGAGGCTCCTCTAATAAGCAGGACCAGTCCTCCCCATCAGATATTCTGGACACACACCTTCCCTACTGCCTGTCTTTGCTTTAGCATATCTTGTGTGAATAGCTGGTTCCCTCTGTGCCCATAACCCCAGCTCCTGGTTTCTCTTTTTCAGTCGTCCTTTGGCACCTCGTAATTCATCGGCATCTCGGAGTTTTACTGGAAAGCTCACTTTGGAGTTTTTTTTTAATCTGCTCCTAAAGGTGTGTCTCGGGGTATTGCCTGTCTGGTGGCTTGGTGTGGCTGGAAATATAGTTCTCATTTAGTCTGGTGTCTGATGCAAGATCTGGGCAGCCTGGGTGCCCTTCCTCATATCGTTTTTCATTTCTGTGTGGTTTTATTCCACTCTGAATTTACTATGGACACTCCTTCTAGAAGAATCTCCTCTGCTAACATAACCCAATTTAAAATGAGTTAGTATTTGCTGCCCTGCATGTTAAAACTGGTACAGTTACCTTAGATCAGTCCTCACTCAATAAACAGTTGCAGCCAGCACTATTTCATGAAGGTATCTGCAGTTTGCATGCTCAGTTTTATTTTCTAGAGTTGCTCCAGTCTCTCTCTCTCTCTCTCTCTCTCTCTGGAGTGTTTTTGCTTCAGTGTTTGCTCTGTTGCATTATCACAGATCCCCCCCTTTGGAAGTTTGAATATTTATGGAGTGAGATACATCTCACATAGTGTTATCCTTCAAAAAGCTGGAAATCAAGGGCTGCAATGGTTGGGAGGTGGTGGAGATGGTTTTGTGCTGCCTTGTGGGCTCATCCTTCCCTCTGGCATTGGAAGCTGGAGGGAACTTTGAGATGTGAAGCCTCTGGGTGCTATTTATTACCTTATTATCTTCCCTGTTGTCATTATTTTTGCTGTTGTCCTTACAGTATTATTGCCACTAAGGTCCTTTGTTGTGGTTTTCATCCAACCCCAGCTTCAGGTTGGAGACGAGCAGGATGGAAGGGTCACCATCAGAGAGTCAGGAAATGTTTAGGCTGGAAAAGTTATCTTGAGATCTTTAATTCCAACTTTATCAAGATGGGATGACCTGAAAACTGTTGGGAAAGGCTGAGGGAATGGGTTGGTGTCGGGAGAACAAATCACTCACTGCTTTCTTTTTTTTTTTTTTTAATTATTATTTTCCTTGTAGCTTGTCCTCCTTGGTGCAGGATGAATTAGGAAGGCAAAGCCTCTTCCTCTGAGCCATGGAGACGAGGGCATCCTTCATTGCCAGCATGAGAGAGACCCAGCAGCTCTCCCCAGAGCAGGATCCCAGCCCGGCCAACGGCGACGGGGAGCACTTTGATTCAGGTGAGCTCCCCTTCGCCCCCACGGGTCCCTGACACTGCTGCAGCTCCTCACAGGTGGAGCTGGGAGCCAGGGAGCCACTGGGAATGGCTGTGCAGCTCCAAGGCCTTTTTTTGAGTCGTGGATTGGACTGTGATTGATAAGAAATAGGAGCTTTTCTTCTTCTGGACCTCATCTGCTGTGTGTGTCAGCTATTCAAAATTGAAACAAACAGCCTTTCCCAAGGCATCATGTTGTGTTCTTCCAGCTTCCCCACCATTTTTTTATTCTGTTGAAGTTTTGTAGTTAAGAGAGACAGAACAAACATTCAGAAATTTGCATAATTTCTCCTTTGTTTTGACATTCCCCCTTGTTCCCTTCACTATTTTTTGGAGTGCTTCAGGTGAGGGGGCTTCACAAACACTGAGGAAAGGAGGGCCGGTCACAGGTTGTCCTTGTGCTCATGACTGGATGCTCTGGGGTGGGCTCCTGAAGGTCTGAGGATTTGCTGTGCTAAATTTGGGTGTTCTGTGGTAGATACAGAGAAGTAGATGCTACATTCTGGTGATTTTTGATGGAATCAGCTGCTTTAACTTCCTTAGCAGGAGGAGACTGTCATATGATGAAAAAGTACATTATGGCTAGACCTAACCTACTTTCTTTCTGAAGCCAAGCTTTTCCCTGCTTCTCCCTCAGCATGTCAAAAATGTGGCCACTCAGGCTTCAGTTTCCTCACTTCTTTTAGCAGCCCAGTGATTTTCTTGTTTCCCTGGACACCAGATCCTTGGATTTCCAGAGTGGACACAACTGAGCTGATCTAATCACCACTGGATCCATTTTTGTCTGTGGTAGAGAGGTGGGAGCCTCTAAGATGAAATTCAGTTGGCCAGCCATAGACATTTTTTTGGGAATGAGAAGAACTGGCCTGCACTGCCTGAATTTCAGTGGGGATAAGGATTTTGATGGCTCTCCCAAGGCTGTGCCAGAGGTTTGTGATTAATCAGGTGTCTATGTGTCTCACTCTCCCCACACCTGTTGTGGGAGCATTTCAGTGCTCTATTCACTCAAAAAGTCATGTATGTTTATCTAGGTGCTATGAATAAGATGTCTAAGCAATTTGCCTTAAATACTTTCTCCTACAGTGAAGCCTGGGGAAAAAAAGTCAGTGTTTCTGGAGCCATGGGGTTTGGGTCTGTTATCCCTTTTCACTTCCATAGTTGAACATCCCAGGGGGCTGTTAACAGCTGGAACAGTTGCATTTTTATAGTGTCAATGCATGAGCACTTTAAAGCCATTGAGAGGCTCGCAGATAATGACTTGTTGATTTTATTTGCCATCCCGGGCTTGTTTATACATCACCGTATTGTAAACCAGCCAGCCTTGACTCTTTCATTAAGAAAAACCTCTGGACCTAAGTACCAATAATTGGAAAGGGAGCTGGTATGTAAAATAGGTTTAATGCCAGATTTATCACCTTTCAGGGTGTCCTGTGCTCCTCAGCAGTTGGGTTTTTCTGATGGATGAGGAGATTTGTGTGCAGCCCTGTTGCATGTGTGGGTGGTGTTGGGTCCTTTGAGCTGGTCTCATCCCTGAGCCACTCTGTGGCTGCTCTGGATGCCCCCCTGCCAGAATTCCAGCAGGGAACAAAGTCCATTATTAAACCATTTTGAAAACATACAGTCCCTTCAGAATCCGTTGTGGTGAAATGAAGCAAAATAAACCACTGATGCTGTGATAAATGAGTACTCTGACATTATTTTTACAGACCTTGTAAAAGTAATTTCCTGATAAAGTCTGCAGATAAAACATGGTAGAGGAGCCAGGCTGGTGATGTGGCAGAGAGGAATGAGCTGACAGGGAGGGAAGGCTGCAGCTCTCACTCTGCCTCGCCTCTGGGCCTTGAAGCCTCGTTATTTGGGTTTAGAAAGGAGAGATCTGGGTAGTATTTTGCTCAACAGGTGCTGTTGTGAGTTTTGCTGGGCAGTATGTGAAAGAGCTGCCAGGGAGAGTCTCTGTGCTGGCCCGTGGCAGAGTAGGTCAGGGTTAATAAGGTTGTGAAGGACTTGATGCATCTGTAACCAGCGTCTATTTATGTTTGTTAAAACGCTTTTTCCAAATTCTGGAGGAGACTCTGACCCCCCTGGAGACATTGCTTCTTGCAGGGGCTGGAGATTATGCACTGAACTGACTGAAAACCTCAGCTCCTAGTGCTCTGTGGAATGAATCTTCCCCACAAGACTGCTGAGGAAGGCTGGAGAAAAGGAGACACATGCTGAAGGAGAGACTTGGATTAGAGCAAAAACAGGAATAAAAACTGAGAGTACACAGAGAGAGCACCCCAGGCTGAGGGAGAGTCTCTGAAATGGAAGTGCCTGACCAGGAGAGAAGAGAGCCTAGGGCTGACCTGGAAGTCATAGAAGCACAGAATTATTTAGGTTGGAAAAGACCTCTAAGAGCTTTGAGTCCAGCCATTCCCCCAGCACTGCCAAGGCCACACACTAAACCATGTCCCCACGTGCCACATCTGTGTGGCTTTTAAATGCCCCCCAGGGATGGTGACTCCACCACTGCCCTGGGCAGCCTGTTCCAAGTGTCCTGTCCATGTCCTGAGGTGGAGACCCTTGGGATTGTTGGAACAGCCCATCCCAACCCCACAGGCACAGGTGGATGCAGGAGCAGGGAGCAGTGAGGCAGAGGGGATGATGCACTTTAAGCTGCTAATGTCAGGTGCTTCTGACTTCTGGTGGGATGGGAATTGGTTGTGCTCAGGGTAAAAAGTTGATTTTAAGCTTGGCATGCAAATCATATCTGCCCATCTACTGATGGACTAACATACTTGGTTTTAGAGGCTCAGCCTTTGAAATATCTGCACACAGCTCTTCTCTATAATATTAACTCTGCAGGGTTGCAGGCATGAAGGCTGAAAAATATCCCTGTTCATCTAAATTGCCTGCCTGCATGATACAGAATTTTTTCCACCAAGCTGCTACCTTGTGGTTAAGTTGTGGCTTATCATTCAGTCAGGGTTGAAAAAACCCCTCATTCTGGGTCAGATATCTCAAGTAGAGCCTGTGCCTGAAGGTTTTTGCAGTGATTGCAAAAATCAAAACAAAGCCCATTCTTTATTCTGCCATGAATTTGTCTATTTTTGGACTGTAATCATGGAATTGGGTTATTTCTTGCTGAGTTGAAGAGTCATCTGGTAGCCTCTTTATCACTGGAGTAAGTGTTGATTTGCATCTCTATATTTAAGAAGATGATTTGAGTTTAGTGCAAGGAGTCAGACTTGATGCAGCAGCGTGCAAGTGTTTAACAGTGTTGACAGCTCAGCTTTGAGCTCCCAGGCAGATCTTTACCCTTCACCAGCTCTGTCTCAAAAACCCTCCTCTGATCCCCTTTTTTCCTCCCTCACCTATGTGGGTCTGGTGCCACAGGCAGCAAATAAAAACTGTGTCTTCCCCTTTTAATAATGAGAGATTCCCCTTGCACAACATAATTTTCCCTGGTCCTGGAAACTGGAGACCTGTAGCAATAATTGCAATAAATTAACCCTGCCTTTTTCTTCATAAAACTGTCTGGGGAAGGTTCTTAATTCAGTTTGTCATGAGTCACTTTAATTACATCATGACCACACTGATGAATGTTTGGGCAGGTAAAGGGTCTCGCAGAGTTTGCCTGATAAATGCTTATTGCAAAGAGCTCACTGCTAGACTGTAAATATTTTTGCTCTGGGGATGAAACTGGGCTTGTGAGATTGCTTGGGAACAAAATGAAAACAATCAGATTTGGCTGATTTTCCTGTAAGTGAAAGGAGATTTAATTTTAATTATTGCTGTGTGCATTTCAGAGATGGTTTGGGGCCTTGGCTCTGTCTCGGTGTGGTTATAAAGGAAGAAAAGAAAGAGTGGCCATGTCCAGCCCTTCCTCTGGGGAAGGATTGTGGGGGGCAGAGGTGTGAATGGGGGAGAGAGGATACAGAGCCCCAAATCTGAAGGGGAGCAGGGAGTAAGAAGGCAGTAGGGCTCTAGTGAGGTGTGCTTGGGGGTTTGGAGAAAGCAGCTGTAGCCTTGGGGAAGGAGGGAGCCATGGGGGGTTCATCTGAGATGTATGGGTGCAGTGGTGCTGAGGAAGGAGAGGAAGGGTGGCAGGAGTGAAAATGGATCTCACTCACCCCAGGGGTTGGGGTGTTTGTTCTGCACACGGCTCAGCCAACAGAATCAGCTTCTAATTTATCCCTGGGGCACTGCTGTAATTAAACGTGCTGGGGGAGCCCCTCTGAGGGCACAAGGACATGGCACCTCGCTGATAGTGGGCAGGCAGCCCCCTCCCTCGCAGCCAGGGAGTCATCACATGCAAAATAAAAGAGCACAAGTGCCTGTTGCAGTGTATGACAGTTTTGTGCCCCCACTGCTGTGGAAGCAGAGTCATTTCTGGTCTCAGTGTTGGCTGCTGAAAGCGTAGTAAGAGCTGGTCAAAACACAGATCCTTAAAGCAAGCTCTCTGTTTTCCCTTCTGTTGATGTTTATACTGGTTGCTATTCTCACCCTGAACTCTTTGACACAACTTTTGCCTTCTTTGGCTGTGTTTTAGGCTGCTTTTCTTTCTCTCATTTTTTATTTATTTTTTTTTTTTTTAATTTTTTGCTTTTGAACAGATGAGGGCTCCAGCATTGAGGACGCAGACTTCAACTGGGACGAGTTCCTGGAGGAAACAGGGGCCAGTGCTGCTCCCCACACCTCCTTCAAACACGTACGTGCTTCCTCTGAGCCTCGTGGGCGTTGTACACCTTCCCCCTTCTGGTTTTCAGGGGCTCCCTGGAGGACTGTAGTGGAGTCTTACCATTTTGGGGAGAAATTGTCCCTCCACACACGTGGAGTAGCCCCCCAGCCAGTGTTAGTTGACCTTGGTGTGTTTTCAGTCACAGATTGGAGTTCTGTGTCTGTGCCACTCCCTTATTCTCTGCCTTTGCATCAAATTCTCCATTTTTGAGGGCTTGTCTTGCTCTCCTTTTGCTTACAGTGCACTCATTTTTTTCTCTTCCCCTCTGCATTCATTGTTGTCCGTGCCATCCTGTAGAGATAAATCTCACAAGAGTGTCTTATTTCCCCAAAGCTCCTTTTAATGCCTGATTTACTGACTGGCAGAGTCACTCAGCACTGGAGTTCAGTGTGGCTCATGGGGAGCCATCTCTCAGCCTCCTGCCTGGAGATGCTGTCTCAGAAGTGTGGGAAGCAGGGACTTGGACAGGTGGTGCTTTTCCTGGGTGAATGTGGAGCGTGCAGGCAGCTGTGGTAGGGACAGGTCTGTGCTCTGCTCTGTGTTAGCACAATCAGCATTTGAAGGCACCTCTGGAGATCACCTGGTCAAACCGCCTTTGTCTCCAGGTAATTCTGTGGCTTGTTCTGTAGGGCTAAAGGGGCTGCAGGGATGAAAAGCCTCTCTTTTATCTAGATCTGAAAAACCAGTCCAGTCCTCCATTCCCTATTTTGCTTTCATTTTAACAACAGTTAACCCAGAGTATTGCAGGGTGAAGGACCATTATTCTCAATATGGGAGATTTGCAGGACAGTTTTAGAGCTGTTGTTAAACAAACTTACTGTGCAGTTTATTCTCGCTTTGGAGAGAGCATCTTGTCCCAGATTTCTCCTCCAGGCTCTAAGTAAAAAGTTTTGTGCTTCATGAAGCCCTTCAGTTGTGTGGAGATGCCCAGCTCATCCTGGGCACAGCACCTCAATCCTGGGAATGTTAATGTGGGACAGATTGGTGCTGGGAACAGTTCTTGGTGACTGCTTCACAATCTGAAATTTGATCCTCAAAAATCTGCCCAGAAACCTGAAAGCTGTCAGAGAAGATTGTATTATCTGCCTGATTCTACTCCAGATGTGATTTCCACTCCCAAGTCTCTTGGCTTCCAGAGTACCTTGTTGGTGCTGTGGTGAGCCCAGGGAGAAAACCAACAAATGAATCATCAGGCTCAGGTGCTTTGAGCTCCAGCTGCCAGTCTGTACTGGGAGGAAGCCAGGAGATCCAGTTTGTGCTGGGACATGGCCAGTCTGTACCCTGGGTTATTTATGAGGACTCTGAGCATTGCTGAGGTCCTGTCTTAGCACAGAGTAAAGCAGTGCATGTCTCAGACCACCTGCAGTGTTAGACCATCTCCAGAGGTCCCTCTCAGTTGTTCTGTGACTCTGGGCATTCATTCTGCTGGAAGTGCCCACACAAGGAAAGGCACAGGGAGTGCAAATGGTAAATGGGTTTGGCTGGGCAGCCCTGGGGTCAGAAGCTGGAGTTGGATGAGTGAGGGATTACAGCTGATGGGCCAGAGTAGTGTTTTCGCAGCAGCTTGACATCTCCACATCTGTGAAATCCTCAGTTGACCAAGTAAATGATGTTACATTTATCTTTGTAAGTAAAAGAGTCATTTTAAACTGCCATTTCAATTGGAAGTCAATCAGAGACAGGCTTACTTAGATTTTTAATCCCTCTGGATTCAGTAGCTGATGGGGTTCTAAGAAACCTGTAAGAACCTGTCTTTAAACATCTCCTAAAGAGTGACAGGTTGTGGGTAGCTATACTAATTACAAAAGAGTAGAAGCAGTCTTACTCTTAACAAGCCACAGCTGTGTCCAGTAAGGATGAGAGAGGTATAAAAGAGGGGGTTGGCTGGTCTAGAGGCAGGTGGAGTCTGCCTGCTGTGCTCTGAGGAGGAAGGGGCAGGCTGTGTGTGAGGGACAGAAAGGGGAGCTGCTGTCCAGGGGACAGACAGGGTTAGGTGTGAGGGACAGAAAGGTGAGCTGCTGTACAGGACAGACAGGGTTAGGTGGCTGTGTGAGGGACAGAAACAAGCTAGGTGGTTTTGCAGAAGGAAGAAGGAACAAGAAGACTGCATGTTGTGGCCTGAGGGTAGGGTCTGAACTTGATGTGTGTTTTATACTCCTCAGCCTGGGGAATCACTGCAGAAAGCTTTGCTTACAACTCCAGGGAATGTTTGGGTTTCCCTTCTAACTAAAAAAAAGAGGTTTCAGTCCTCTAAGTAAGAAGGAGTCAGAAGGCTGAGTAGTGCTGCTGCTGTGGAAAATTTAGCACTTTAAACAGTATTTTGTCTGTCTCGAGGATGGCATATGGTTGTGGGCAACCACAACAACAGGATGTTACATTTTGAATGGTTTTCTGAAGACAAGGCTGGCACCTGACCAGTGCACTGGCATCCACCTCCTCTTTATCAAAAACAGGTAGAGGCATCCCACTGGTATTGGAACACAGGTTGTGCTACAGCAGGCCCTGGTGTTCATCAGCAGTGTCCCAAAAGAGGTGCACTAGTATCTCCAGAGTCCTAAGACAAGTTACAGGTGACGTGTCACTGCTGAGATAGTTAGAAGTGACATCTCTGTCAGGTAGCAGGGCATTGACCCAGACAATTTACTTCTTTCAGTGATGGGTCATACCTCATTTTCCAAGGTGGTGGGAGGGGGAATTGGTTGAGGGTTGAGCTGCTGAGGGTGGGTGCATGGAAGTTCTCTCCTTGGTCTGCCTGGTACAGCATTCAGCCCTTGATGCTTGTCAAGCCTCTAGAGGTGCTTCAGTGTTATGTGGCTAATTATTGTAGCTGGGCTTAACTCCTAGAGGTGCTTCATACCTCCCTTTCTGTGTCCTGTGGTGTGCCTGGGGGAGCTGTGCAGCGGGAAATGAAACTTCATTTGAGTTAATGCTGGCTATATCCGAGGCATTAGTGACATTTAGGGGTTGAAGATGAGTGCCAGTCCTCTCTTGGATGTAGTGCACCTGAAGGTACCACTCCTGCACCTTGGAACCTGTGGGGCCTGCATGGTGGGCTAGGAGCCAGTGAAGTAGGAGTGGAACTGCCCAGACAGAGGGAGAAGGAGGTGGTTGGATTGAAAGCAGGGGCAGCTCATGTCCTGTCCCAGGGCTGCTCTTTAAGGGCAGCGTTGCCGGAGGAGGGGAGGGATCTCCCCACAAAGCACAAAAAGTAACACCATGCCTTTCTCATTTTGCAAGGTCGAAATCAGCCTTCAAAGCAGTTTCCAGCCAGGGATGAAACTGGAGGTGGCCAACAAGAGCAACCCAGACACGTACTGGGTGGCTACAATCATCACCACCTGCGGGCAGCTCCTGCTGCTGCGATACTGCGGCTACGGCGACGACCGCCGGGCAGACTTCTGGTGTGACGTGATGACAGCAGACCTGCACCCCGTGGGCTGGTGCACGCAGAACAACAAGGTCCTGATGCCTCCAGATGGTGAGTTCTGCCTGCTCTGTTAGGGTCCTGCTCGGGCATTGGGCTGTGGGTTCGTTCTCCAGATTTCTGGTTGGTCCGGGATGGGTTCTCCTGGTCCTCAGCTGGTGTTGGGGTGGTGTGGGCAGGGTTGTGTCCCCACTGATTCAGTTTGCCTGTCAGCCTCCAGCAAAGGGGTTTTTGCCCTGGTTGGTAACAACAGAAGGCACTTCCACAGGGAGGTGTCTCCTTTCTGCTGAGCTGTAATGCTGTGATTTTCACTTCGGGGAGAAAACTGTCCTGTTCTTGTAGAAAGGAGGGGTGAAATTCAAGAGTGAGAACAAACTAAAATAAGCAAGATCCTGTTTTTGTGTAACCAAAATCTGAAGCTGACTTTGCACTTAAAAGTGTTTTGCCCGGGAAGTTTAAAGCTTTCCACTGCTGGACTCTGGCAGCTTTTAATTACAATGGTAGATCCACATGATTAAAGATTGCAGAATTTAATCATTATTGGTTAGGGCATGTTCTGATTGGCAGCTCTTAGGTGCACAAAAGCTGAATGGAAGTGTTGTAGGTTCCTGAGTGGCCCATGTGGAGCAGTTTGTTAATAATACAATTTGATCCCCAGTGTATAAGAATATAAATATATGTGCATCAAAAGAGCAGCTGTGGTATATCCTTGTTACTAGATTGCTCCAAGCAGAGGCATATTGTCACTGTTGCTCCTAAGTATTCCTGCCATATATCCCATTTATTCTGGATCAAGGGAAGAAAAGATGAGTATTCAGCCTCCAGCTTGTGCATAAATTTAAGAAAAGTCTCATTTAAGGGTTCTGCTGCTGAAGTTACTCTTTCCCTTTCTGCTACGTGTGGCCATTGAAAACAGTGCATGTGCCAGTTGTGTGCCTCGTGGGAATTCTCCTGCAGTAAGTGTTCCCTGACTTCCCCCTGAAGTGAGCTGTAAACACAGTCTTTGAGTCAAAGCTGACACTCCTGCCTTGCATATGCCCAACTGTGAGCTAAACTTACCTTTTTGTTCTGATCTGTGTGTTTTGAATAAACACAAGACTGCTTAAAGAAAAAAAAAAAATCTTGAAGATAAATACAGCTGAGAAATCTCTGGGCTTAGTACCAGTAAATCAAGCTGATGTGAGGGGGTGAGGTATTTTATTTTATTGGCCTCTTAAACTACATTTTATTATGTGGATTGCAATCAGTGTTACCAGAAAGGTGTACAGTGCTACAGACTAAATCTCAAATGTGAGGGTCAAGGGGGGGTAAGAGAACTTACTGAATGTCATAATAGAAAACAGCAATTCCCTTATAACCTGAGGCAGCTGCTTGTCATGGATCTGTTGGAATTTGCCCTTTGGGTCGTGGCCACTCTGTGTGAATTGCCTTGCTTGAGTGACTGCAAGTGTGCAATGTGTGCTACATCCCTTTTTCTCTAGTGGGTGATGTAACTGTACACCAGGGTGTTGAACGTGGGCACCTGCCCTGTTAGTTTGGGGTTTTTTTTGTTTGTTTATTTTCCCCGTCCCATTTTCGGTGAATAAACTCCGTTGAATATGTCACAGTATAATTTTCAAAAAGAATAAATTAAATGCATGGGTTTTTATTTCAAAAGATACTTAAGCATTTACAAGCTTGGCTCATGTTTTGGAATGAGGCATCTGAAATGCGCAAGAGGATCCGAGCCTTCAGGACTTGCAAAATCATAGGACCTATGCATTGGTCGAAGAGAAACTGATGTTCTCTGTGAGCTCTGTGGAGATTTTTTTAAATCTCTTCAGCACTGCACTTTATTTTGTTGTCAGACCTCTGGGAGAAGCAAAAACCAGCTTTAGATTGCATGGACCCAGTTCTGAAGGCATCAGCTCTGCACATCTTGATTACAGCAAGTGGATACGTTGGCTAGAGCATGCAAACAGCATGGCTGGGGCTGGTTGTCTGTCATTAGGCTGTGATTTTAATCAGGAGCTGAAGGCTTTGCTTAAAAAGCAGAGTTGCCAAAATGGACTTGTTCAACAGCCAGAATGGCAGCACTGGGACAATGCTTTGTTTCTGCCTACGAGTCAGGATGGACTGATCAGCGCTCATCTCGTAAATGCGGTGCCAGACAAGAACGGTAGAGTGATGGGACAGAGAATTTCATTAGATGGGAGAGAGATGCAACAAAATGGGCTGGTTCAGTTCAGCAGATCAATAGAACTTGATTTAAAGTCCGGCACACACAGAGCTTTTAAGAGGTGGCTGCCAAATAATTGTAGTTTATGATCCAAGTGGAAGGAAGTTGATTAATTTACAGACTGCTGCACCGTTATTTATGGGGTGACGTTAGTTGCATCATGGTGCCTTTGGCCTGTGAGTAAAATGTCAAGTCATGTTCTGTCCTCCTGTGACGTGATGGTGCAGTCACCAGATCAGGAATACCTGAGGTGGCAGTAAAATGTCTTGGTTTATGGCAGGATGGTGTGAGTGCACGTGTGCCTGTGAGCTTCAGGCTCCAACCCCCTCCTCCACAGGAAATCAAAGGAGTAAAATTGTAGTTACTTCAAGCTTTGCCATTAATTATATTTTTCTCATTACAAATCGGTGTGTAATTTGAATTGCAAACTCAACTATCCTGGCAGAATAGATCTGTTTACCATTCAAAGCAAAATGAAAATTATTTAAATTAGTTAATATAGAACTCATTTGAATGAATTGGATGTTTATTCATGAACTAGCTGAGGCAAGTGTGAAGCTGTCCTTATGGTCTGTAGCTTTGGCACTGATCAGCTCTAATGTCACGTCCTGGGACAGAGATTTCTTCTTTATTGCATATTAACTGTGGTGTAAGCAGTGGGTAACTACTGCTTGATGTAGCTGAGTGTGAAATTTTCATCCTTCCTGACAGGGCCCTACAGCAATTTTAATTCACATGAGGAAGGACAACCTGCTTCAGAGTTCCCTGGCAGTGGCAGGGCTGTGGTGGTGTGGGAGGCTTGTTTCCTGTGCTATAAGGGTGGGATGTAAGGTAGACTTTCCATCAGTTATTAAGATTTTCCTGTTATATCAGCCTGCATGGAAGCAGGAATAGCATTTATCCCCTCCTGCGTCTTAACCAAACACTCTCTTCCTCCTCAAAGTGCAGTTGTTCGTCGCCATCCTTCATCCCTTGGGCTGTTTTACCCGTTGAGCATTAAAAACTGAAGCCTAACTAAACTTTCCTGACTAGTGAAAGGAGGTGTCCTTTAGCCTGTTCATTTCCATGTGCTGTTTTCCTCTGCTGATGACAGTTGAGTTCACGGACACATCCACCATCGGGCGCAGGAGCGGCGTGGAGAACCTGACAAGTGTAGTAGCTAAATTATGCATTGTGAAAGAGCAGGGACCTCGTGTGATTGACACCCGGGGGTTTTGGTACAGATTGCAGATTTACAGCTGAGCCAATGGAGCCCAGTCGCTCCTGGCACTGTTGTAATGCATCCTGCAGCGGGCTAAAGACAGCGGATGACGGGATTGTTTTGTACACTTGTAATTGCAGCAGCGGCTCTGCTTTAATGTTATTGACAGACAGAAATTCAAACAGGGCGTTTCTGTGAGCTGGAGTCTGCTTGCTGTGCTGACCAGGAGGCTGGAGATGGGAGAGAAGCAGGTTTATGTTCTTATTTTGTGATGGGTTGGTGCAGATGGGGAAACCTCTGAACACTGCCTGTACCTGGGCTTGGTGACCAAGAGGAGCAATCAGACTGTGATGCTGTGTAGGAAAGCGGCTCTGACTTCCCTGTTGCATCAATACAAGGAGGATTAAAGTTCAGAACTCTGATCCTGGGTTGAAATAACCTCCTCTTTCATGGTGCTGAGCTTGATAAAGTTTAATCATCACATATACCATTAAGACTGTATACTTACTAGCATAGTAGTAGACTATAAAGCATTTTACCTGCCTAGACTTTCTGTGAAGGCAGACACCATCATTTGGTCCCTATTTGAGACAGGTGTTCATGTGGCTCTCAGGTGAGATTAACTCTATCACAGGTCTAGGCCAAAGGGAGGGAAATTTCACTGTTTCCAAGTGCTGGATCAGATTCAGGGCAGGATATGGTTGAAAAGGGAGATTTGTGTCATGGCATATTGGGCTGCCTTCAGACAACTTAGTGCTATTTGTTTTGGTTGGTTTTGTATATTGTTATGTGAATCTATGACAGAGTCAGATCCTGCTCTTTGAGGTCACTAGTGTAAAGGAGGGGAGAAGTGGATCTGGTTGCCCTTCTCAAAATTTAGAGCATGATGATTCTGAATGGTCAGAAGATGGTTGCTGTGTTGCAGATGTGGGTTTGCTGTCACTCCAAGGCACACAGAAGGTTTCTTTTGGGGTCACAGCTCAGGGTGGTGGTGATGTGGCCCATACCCTTGGCTTCCAGCATCATTATTGGAGCTCCCTTGCTGAATGCAAAGTTTATCCACCGGCTCTTAAAAGAGGGACACAGAGATCATATTTCTGAGAGTGGATAAGGGTGTTCAGGATTTCCCTTTCAGAAAATACAGTCATGATACTGTTTTTGCTTTTTTTTTCTTTTAAATGAAGGTAATCTCATCCCAGAGGAAGTAAAAATTAAACTGTGCCTGTAGGTCAGTGATTACAGCCCAGTTAGAGGGATCAGGTGGGCAGGGTGGACTTCTCCTCTTGCTTTTTTACTGGTACAGAGAGGAGATCTAGCCTGGTTTGGCTCTTTCACCTGAAATATTACTTCCTAAGAGCTTGAGGCTGGAGAAAATAAGTAGACATTCACTGAGCTTATGCTGTTTTACATCAGCTGAGAACTGGGCCCTTGAGCCAAGTAAAATGAAACTCGAAAATCTTCTTTGGCAGGTTGCACTGTCAGAGCCTGTGGATGTTTCTAAAGCTGTATACAGGGCTGTTTTTTAAAATCTCTGCCCGATCTTTATTCTGTTATTCCATCAAAACTGAGTTTAGACTAACCTAATATAAATAGATGGTAGGATTTCTTTATTTTAAGTGCTGCAAATGACTCTTAGTACAGTGTTTTATGTGTGCTTTTCAAGTCGACTTTACCAGACTATTAATTATGCAGGGATGACGTTAGCATAAATAACTAGTCAGCAAATAAATGTCAATTAAATATTCTGTTAGCATAGTAGGCAGCTTTATGCATTGGCATAGAACATTTAGCAGATTATACTTAACGAGCTTATAAAAAATAGCTTTTATTTTTTTTTTCTTAGCTCTCCTGATGACGGCAAAGGGGAGGAGAGAAGGTAAAAATGCTGGCTTTGGCTGAAATTTGCTGTAGTAGGAGTCAGGTCAGTTGACTCTGGTGTATCTTAAGAGTTTCCAGGAGCTGGAATTCACTGGAGCATGTCATGGCTTGGCATTTCCCCCCAGCCCCTCATAGCCCCTTGCAGACCTGCTCCTGAGAAAAATGTATTTTCACTACAGCACCCTCAGTAGTTTTTCATTCCCTTCCTTGGCGTGACTCAGATCCCTTAGCCTGGGATGTGAAAATTCAAGAGTCTGCCTGTGGCTTGTGTGGCATCAGGATAATGTTGTCTTGATAGGGAAAATGCTCTTTTCACTATTGTGTGAAACTGCAAATCTTTTGCATGTGCTACTGGCTTTAGTTACTTTCAAAAGACTTAGTATTGCCAGGTGAGGCCCTTTTGGGGTAAACTGAGCATAACAGGCCCCCACGTGTCTTTTGGGAATGTAGTTAATTGTTGAGCTACTGTGTAAATGTGGCACAGGCTGGCTGGCCAGTGGGTCAGGCTTTGCAAGAAGTTTGAGTTGTAGACTTTGTCAAATGCAGAGGGTTTTGATCATCTCCAGGTCTGCTGGGGTGAGGTCACAATTTTCTGTTTTGATTTTCCTTTTAATATAATTTTTCAGGTCCAGAGGCATAACTGCAGAGAGCCTTGCCAGGGGTGAGGTGCTGGCACGTTTGTTAGGTGGAGCGGGGAGTAAATGATTTATCCTGATGTTGGAGTTGTGAAACTCAGACAAAAAAAAAACCCTTCCAGAGTGGGAAATGTGAGGTGTGTGCTGCTGTGGCTCTGGCTGGGACCACTGTGAGTGATGGAGGAAATCGAGGGGAAAAAACAATGTGTGGTTAAACACAGGTCTTTTTGTTAAAAGTGTTTTGGGAGTGCAGTAGAAGTGATCTTTGGAAATGTGCACAAGGCTCCCAGCCTGGGCTCTGCAGGGGCCCTGTGGCTCAGGTGTGTGGCCTTGGGGCACTCTCAGCTCTCTGCTGAGGGGACAGTTTTTCCTGAGGCCAGGTCTCATCAGCTGGGGTCACTCTCTGTGTATCTCTTGAGGATCTGATGGAAGTGGCTTAGAAAAGTTCATTTTTCCCCTTCATGAAACCATAAATTCAAAGCCTCTGCTCCGTACTCACCAGTATTTTCCTTCAGGAAAAAGTCAGTGTTTTTCCACTCAAAAACATCAGGATGGCTGTCTTTGGGTTTAAATATCCATAAAATTTGGGTTGCAGCAGACTCAGCACCCCAGAAGTAGGTGCTGTCCCTCTTTGCCCTTTTACCTGGGTTAGACTTTGTCTTGGGAGGTTTTGGCCTTTCCTTGTGCATTCATCTCGAGATTCTTCTCCTCATAGCCCCACAAGATGCACTTGTGTCTAGGGAACCCAGCCCTTGATGAGGATCAGGCATTTAAAAAACTGAAACCATGCAAGATTGTTTAGTTTTCCAGTGAGAAAAAGAAAGCCCAGCCCTTGCACGTGAAGTATGCTCTGTTTATTAAAAGCAAGAAAAGAAACACTTTTATCAAAACCTAATTTTCCAGTAAGAAGCCGTTTCAGCAGGAACATGCCCAGCAAGCCTAGTCTCCAGGGACAACAACATCTGTTTCTACTGTATTTATATTTATTTATGCTCACAAACAAATGGGACAAGGGAAAGAGGAGCAGGCCTGACCAGACAGCCTGTAGTCAAACGAGGGAGAGATGGGTGCAGTGACTCTGGGCACCAAAACTGCTCTGGACCCTGCAGTGCACCTCATGTGCCTGTTCAGCATCTATATTTGGGTGCTTTTTTTATCACAGACCCCAAGAATAGTTTGGGCTGGAAGGGATCTTACTGATCATTTCATTCTACCCCCTGCCATGGGCAGGGACACCTTCCACAGAGCAGAGGATTAGTAAGGATAATTTGGAAAAATCAGTTTTGGTCTACACCTAGATTATATGTATCAGTGCAAGTCTTTAGGGGGTTGGCAGTTTCACTGATGCAGTTGTCCCCTAATGCAAATCCTGGGTTTTTTGCAGATTTCTGGGTGGAAAAATCTGTTCATCTATAACTACAGCCTGTCCTCGTTCCTGTACTGGACTGAGCCATGTAGTCAGCAAACCTTGTAAAAAAATACTACTTAGTTTTACAGCTAACACTGAGGATAATGCAGCACTGTTTACTCTAGTGTGTTATTAACCCAGCTCAGAGCATGGGTTTAATCTGGAGGTTGGCTGGCAGCCAAGCAAGGGTTCAAGAAGTGCTTCTCCAATGGATGAGGTTTGAAAGCCGGTGACTCAGACACGGCCCTACTGAGATGAATCCACTCTCTGCCTGCTTTTCCCTCGCTTGGGTGGACTCTCTGTCCTGACTTTCATCTCCACATGCTGCTGCCTTCCTCCATAAAGGAGTGGTGCTGCTGTGGGAATGGTTTGCAGCATGGGAAGGGTCCCTTCTGGGTGCTGCAGGGAAGGCTGAACGATGAATCCTGTTATGATTGAAGAAGCAGGGCCTTATGTACGAGCAACAGCGGAGCTGAGGATCAGGGATATTGCAATGAAAACTGAAAGCCTAATCCTTTTATAAACAGTCTGGAGGGGGGAGAAAGAAAAGCAGTGATTTTCGGGGACTTTGACAAGTTATAAATATATCCTGAGTGAAACCAATAGTGTGGAGCTTTATGAAAGATTTAATGAATGAATATTTCATGCCCACATGGTGCTTCTTCTGTAAAGTGTGCTGTTGGTAAAAAGCAATAAACAAAGAACCTCCTTCAGGGTTTGTTTGGGCTTTTAAATTAAACTAATTTAATCAACTTTTTCAGTCAAGCTTGATATTAGTTCATTTTTGTACACAGCACTGTACTTGGTTCTGTTTGTTTTCTCCTGATACCTGTTCCGCTGTTTGGAAGATGCTTGAATATCAGAGGATGATTCATTTCAGCCTGCCCTTATGGTGCATCTGGGTTTTCAAGGCAGACAGCACAGTCCTGACTTTTTCCTAAAACCTGAGGAGCCATCCATCCTCTGCCTTCACAGCTGGAGGTGTAACAGGACTCCAGCTGAGGTCATTATCCAGCAGGAAAATCACTTGAGCATGCTGGTCATTTCTGATTGTATGCAAGTAGGGGGTTTTTTTGGGTTTTGGAAGCCTTCAGCACCCAGTTTGCTGCTGCTTGCAGGACTAGAACTAGCCTAAAATGCTCTGGAGTCTGGCCCCATGTGAGGCTTGGACACTTCTGCACTGGATATCACAGATTTATGCAGGGAGATGGAAATTCTCTTCAAGCTCAGGCTCTTGGCAAGGCCGGGGCTCGGGTGTGCTAGTGAAGTTTCTTTGTGGTTGGCAGCCATGACAAATGGCCGGAAGGAAATTAGGGTATGTGTAAGCTCTCTGGTCCATGTCTTCTATAATAATTTCTAAAAAATCCTTGGGGATGTGATTTCTCCTTGGGAACAGCAGGACTGAGGCCAGTTGATGTTTTCACAGCTGGACCAGCAAGTGAAAAGCAAATGAGGCACAGTAGGGAGATAAAAGCAAGGGTGATTGGAGGGTTAGAGCATCAGCATGAGCTGGGGATCCTCTCAACCCCACACCTTGCACGGGGTGGTGGGGTTGGTGTTGCATGGAATGAGGCATTTCTTGGCTGCTTTTGCCATGAGAAGGAGCAAAAGTGCTTTTTTCTTTTTCCTTTTTTCCTTTTTGTTGGATTAAACCCTAGCTCTGCAGAGATGGGGCAACTGAGGGGGTTTTTAAAAGATTTTATTCCATTATGAGTCTCATACATGGGTGAGACACAGAAGATGTTACATGCAACACCAACCCCACCACTCCATGCAAGGTGTGGGGTTGAGAGGATCCCAAGCTCATGCTGATGCTATAGAATCATATATATCATACATCTCCCCATATCTCCACATACCATATATCTCCCCAGCTCATTAATGGATTCTACAAATCCATTTCTCACATCNCGGGGTGGTGGGGTTGGTGTTGCATGGAATGAGGCATTTCTTGGCTGCTTTTGCCATGAGAAGGAGCAAAAGTGCTTTTTTCTTTTTCCTTTTTTCCTTTTTGTTGGATTAAACCCTAGCTCTGCAGAGATGGGGCAACTGAGGGGGTTTTTAAAAGATTTTATTCCATTATGAGTCTCATACATGGGTGAGACACAGAAGATGTTACATGCAACACCAACCCCACCACTCCATGCAAGGTGTGGGGTTGAGAGGATCCCAAGCTCATGCTGATGCTATAGAATCATATATATCATACATCTCCCCATATCTCCACATACCATATATCTCCCCAGCTCATTAATGGATTCTACAAATCCATTTCTCACATCTTCCTTTTTTTTTTTGTTTTGCTGTGGAACCAGTTGATTTTGTAATGGGCAACTTTGGGAACTGAAATTTATCCCTCTTGGCTGGATGGAGTATGGCCCCATGAGGTTTCAGCTACATTTGGGCAGGGCTTTTTATCAGGAGAGAGGTTGTATTAGAAACTGAGGGAGTTCTGCTTGTCCAAACCCACAGAGATCTGAGTTCCATTTTTCTGGTAGTGTTATTAGGCAATGTGTGAGATTCTGTCCCTATAGATAAGGCTCATTGCACAGCAAAAACATTAAACTTCAGCAAATACTGATGCAGCAAAACTCCCTGCAAGTGATGCTGAGCTGCAGCAGCTGATTTATCCAGCCCAAAATTTTGGCAGAACCAGTTTCTGCAGCAGCTCCTGACCTCGTGCAAGGAAAGCTCATTTCAGTGGGACTCAGGCTCTGTTCAGGATCCTTGGAACACTTGAGGTGAGCAGTTGAGACCCCATGGCTTTGCCTTCTGTTGCTCATGATTCTGGTCACAGTCTGCAGGGTAACTCTGCAGCCTCCACCGTGACCAAACCATTGGTTTTGAGCCTGATGTTTAGTGCAGGTTGTGCTGGAGGAACAGAGATAGGGCAGGAAAGGAGTAATGGCAGTGTGAGGCAGAGACTGTGAATGAGAAGCTGCATTTCCAAGGAAATTGTGCGGGAAAAGGCTTTGAGCAGACACCAGACTTTTCTGTGAGTAGAGATTTCCTGAGATTTCCTCCTTCTTTAGCAGTGAGTGGAACAGGGTGGATTTTTGGATAGTACCTTTAAGACCATTTCAGAAAAAAATCTCCATTTGACACTTCTTGTGAAAAAAACTTCTTCCATCCACTGAATGAAACAGCAAAATCCTCTTCCCAGGACATTTAAGTGCCAAGATGGAAATGATTTCATAATCAGCCTCTGTGAGGCTCCTTAAATCTAAGAACTACTGGCGCTGTTGCTCTGAGTTTAACCAGTGTTTGACATCATCAAAGTCCTTGGTTCAGACCATGTGAATATGAAACAAAATGCAGAAAAGTTGAGAATCTGTTCAGTATGGAACAGAAGAATTACAGCCCCGTTTGTAGGCTTGGTGTGTTGTCACTGAGGAGACTACAGTGGAAAAGGAAACACCACTGACATGGGCACCTTGCTCATGCCTCTGGGGATCTCCACACCTAGAACATCCAGCAGTGAATATCCACAGTTGTTCTTCCACACTCATACCATGTCCTGGGACATCTACTCTGAAGCTGTGGAGCTAAAAAGCCCAGAAACCACAGAAAAATGGGAGGATTGACCCTGAAAGCATAATAGTGGGTGCAGACCACTCATTTTTGTAATTGTCAATTTAATTAATGTCTGCCTGAATGCATTTTTAATAAAATACTCTTTAAAAATTATTAGTTTGAGAGATTTTTAAATAGTAATTCTTGATAATTGCATTTAATTTCCCTTCCCCAGTCTCCTGTAATTTTCCCCAGAGGAGTTCGGGAATGGAAATGCCACCTCAGCTGTAAGACTAGACTTAGGTAGTTAATGATATAATAGGTAAAGCATGGTCAAACTTAATTAATCTCTCTTGGAGGCATCTGTGGAGGCTTAAAAAACCCCTGTGTCTTTGATAGTCTAAATGAGACAGAGTTTTGGGTGTTTATATCAGAGAAGGGGGTGATTTTTTTGGTGCATTGGATAGGAACTGGGAAGGACGAGTAGCACAAGGGATTTGATCCAGAGCGTGCCGAAGTTGAAGTACACTTTTCTTCTGTAGTGGACCTTTTTTGATCAGTTTGAAGATTAAATTATTCCTGAGCTGAGGGAGGATTTGAGCTCTTTCAGGCCAAGGACAAACCAACGTGCCCAGTGCCATGTCTTCAGCAGAGCTTTCCTTCGGGTGCACCTCGGATTTGTGAGGAACAGGCACGGAGTGAATTTGGGAAGCTGCTAGTGGCAGATGCAAGCACCAGCATGATCCCCAGCCAGCTGTGACTTGCACTTGATTTTTCCTTCATTATGCATGATAATGTGGGCTCCCAGTCACCGTGGAAGGGGCTGGATTCCTGAAGCAGACCATATGCTCCTGGAGCCCGTGGAGGGGCTGATAACGCAGTGCCGAGGTTTAAGGGATGCTCCTATGAAGCATTTCCCTGATGACAACTAAAAATCTGTTCTTCTAACCCAGATGCCAAGTTCTGTGTCATTTCTGGCCTTTCTGCATGGTACTGGAAAACTTTTGCTCTGAATTCCCAAATAATCTGTTTCTATATCTCTGTGTGCGTGTTCTTGCTTCCATTTGATTTTGGTCACAGAAGGAATAAAACTCTGACCCAAAAATGAGCTTAAGGATGTGCTGGAACCCAGCCTGATTGATGGTTTATTTTGTGTTGAGGCAGAGCATCCACCTCCTGTGTTTGTAGCTAAAAAAAGCTTTTTTTCCCCACACTGTCACTTGGGAATGAAGAAACGAGGGGAAAGTCAGCATTTTGAGGTGTAAAAATGTAGATGTAGCTACTTCCTAAAGCGCTGGAGTTGATGTAGAAGATGAATTATATCCAGGGAAAACCTTTCCAGATTCAGGAAATCATCCTGCTATGTGTTGTAGCAGTTTTACTGAAGAGGCTCTGCTGTGATGAGTGCAGAACCTAGAGAGGGGAAATCCTCCAATTCTCCTGTGCCAAAGAGCTCTGGGAAAGTCAGTGAGGAGTCCCTGCCCATGTGAAGCATCTACACCCTGAATGTTTGGACTGCTGAAATTACCTCTTCCATAAATTCCTGCTTTGCTTCGTGCAGTTCTGCTGTTGCCCTTGATCTTTTCAGCCTGGATATCAGTAGGTGGATCTGTTGGGAAGGCCTCTTCATGCAGAATATCTAAATTTATTTAGAAAGAAGCCAGAAAAACTTAAGAGGAAGCATTGTATGATGAAGATGAGATTAAGGGCTAACAAACCAGTTGAATGAACCCTGGCTCTGCACTAATATTTGATTCAGCAGTGGAGGCATTTGGGTTCACCAGAGCATCATCATTTCCAGTCAGAATATCCCAGGTTGATGGAAAGCTTAAGTTTTATAATTCAAAGGAAATTTAAAGCACTGTAGAAAAGCTGCTCCCTTTTCAGGTCCTGCAGCACATTGTTATTTCAGACATTGCCTTGCATAATGTTCCATGTTGATCTCCGATTCAGATTTAAACTCTTCAAAGTTTCGGGGGATGTTTTTGATCCTGGGATTTATAGTTCAAGCCCCTATTCTGTTTCCAAGTGAAGAAAACACATGTTTAGCAAGCACAAAATGAGCCTTGATGGAGTATTTCTTTGATGGCGTTGTGATGATGGTTATGAATTTACATTTTGTGCATAGGATGTTGAGCACCTCATGGGGCCTGGCTGTGCTTCGACTGTACCATTAATTTCGGGAAGGATGCATGATGAATGTTCATCAGCCCCTCCAGGTTCTGATTTGTGGTGCTCATATCACACAGCTGAGAGGCTCTGGAGTGATTAAACGGGCTTCAGTCATTAGGAGCTGGCAATACAAATGTGATTAATTACAGAACGCACTGTAAATTGTGAAATGAGTTTGATGGGTGGTTTTTTTTTTGTTTTTTTTTTTTTTTGAAAACATATGTTTCTGCTTCATGGGGTGTCAGAAGTTGGAGTCGTGGTGAATAAGGCTTGTTTGCTGTTTCCATGATGATTTGGGAGTGTGCTGGGTCATGGCCATGGTTAGATTTCCACTGCTGTCCCAAGCTCTGGTGTGAGCTGTGAGATCTGGGGACAGTCACAGGCAAATCCTGAAATTAGACCTTACAAGTCCAGCTTTGCTGTTTGTACCTCACTAACTCAAGCACAGTGGTACCAGCCTCCTCCTGAGTCCTGACAGAGTTTTCCAGCAAAGAATCCCTATGCCTCTTGCCTCTGGGATGCATCTTTGTGTTGGAGGTGTTGGGCTCAAAGTAGTAATGGCTTGCTTTTTACTTTGAATTTGCTGCTGGTAAGAGGAAAAAAAAAAATAAATCAGTTGGAAAAAAATCTGGAACACACTGCCCAGAGAAGATGTGGCTGCCCCATTCCTGGAAATGTTCAGGACCAGGCTGGAAGGGGCTTTGGGCCACCTTGTCTAGTGGAAGTGTCCCACTAGGGGTAGGGTTTGGAACAAGAGGATCTTCAAGGTTCCTTCCAATCCAAACCATTCTGTGATTCTAAAAAAGTTCCCCAATTTTAAGCATGAACCAAACCTTCAGTCCTTTTTTTTTTTTAGAAAATTGATGTTTCTCCTGCTGTGTATTAAACAATATAATTCATACAATAAACTGCAAGCATCATCCCCACTCATTTTCCTCCTTCTGTAGAATACAGAAAATAAAAAAAAAAAAAAAGAAAAACCCAAAATCCCAACCTCAAATCAGGATGAATTTCTTGGACATCACATCCCTCTATTTATCTTCTACGTTTTGATGCTTTTTTTTGTAGTGGATATTTGCTGTAGACTGTTGGCAGTACCAGGGAAGAAAAAACCATAATTGTGCACTGAACTGCTTTATGTTTTATGTAGGAACATTGTGCTGCTGTAAATTTGTTGGGTTTTACAGAGCTGTCTCCAAAGAATATCCTTCAGAAAGCAACCATGGGATTTGAGAGTGAGAAAAGGCACTTAGTATGGGGATAATTGGATGGGGTTTGGAGGTGTGAGGTCAGAGCCCTGGGCAGGATATTTATACTGCAGTGACATCCCTGGATGGAATGGCCCATAAATTTTAGGTGCTGTTATGCCACAAAATCTCTTTGGGTCTGCTCTGTGAGATCCCAGAGACACAGGGCATGGAGCTGCCTCTTGTGTCCATTGCCAAGGCAAGCCAAGGGGAGGGTGTTTGGTGTTCAGGAAACCTCCAGGTTTTCTTTTGTCCCCTGTGTGGCATCAGTGACACCTGGGACAGTGCAATTTTATGTGAAAGACCTCAGTTCTTACCCGCTGTTGGCATGGGCCAGTGTGTGCCCAATGCTACCCAGAAATACTGATTTAAGTCTGAACCAAGCTCGGACCTAAAGGTGGCTGGCTTGCAGTAGTTCTGTCTGTGGTTAGGAATCTTGACATGGATGGAGATTTATCTAGGAATTTAGTATTTTGCTTTGTATTTTGCAATGTATTTTGACATATTTTTTTTCCTCTTTGTGCATTTCTGATGTGGAACTAGCACACAAGGAGCTGTGGACTGCTACAGGAAGCCTTTACCAGGGTTGAGAGCTGGGCAGGCAGCACAAACATCCTCCTCCATGGCTTTCAAAACTTTTAAATCGGGATTTTACAATTTTTCTTACATTTACCTGTGGATTTCTGTCTATCTGCAGCACCAAATCTCTGTGCCTGCAAAGATGGCTAAATACTTTTTTGATTTTCACCCAGAGGGGCTACAATTTGGAAGGAAATAACGGTGCAAATGCCTGCTAAGTGCAGGGAATGTGGTGTATGTACTTGTCTCTCAGACAGGTGAATTCACAACTTCCCATGCAGTCCCACTCTGAGCTCTGTGATCTGGTTCTGCTTCTGGTTAAGATGCTGATTTTCCCTGGATAACAGCACTGTCGCAATTTTATTGTTATTATTTTTTTATCTCTCTGGGATAAAAGCTGATGGAGAAATTGCAATCACAATACCAGGTCCCCCCCTCTTTTCCCTGAAAGCTCCCAAACTGCTGATTTGACAAGGCCTTCATTAAGACTCCTGGGTCTGGAGATCAGGAGCTGAAGCTCTCAGTGCTCGTGATCCATCTCTTCTGAGCCCTGGGCACGGTGCTTAATGCACAAGGAAGCAAAAAATAATCAGGGAATGTGTGTGGAGGCTTGGGGTTAAGTGCCAGGAGCTGCAGAGCTTGGATGCCCATTTTCACAGTGAGCCATCACCCTAATGGACATTGATACTAATGATGGGAGAACCCCTATGGTTATGTGGTGTGTGCAGAGCTTTCAAAATCCAGCTCTCAGAAATGCCTTTCAGGAGCTCAGTGTACACATCCCAGATCATTTAAGTCAGCCAGTCCTGATTTGTTTCTAAGACTGTTGTTGACAGTGATGAAATCTTGTTACCTCGTAGCCAGAATTGAAGGGGGCAGGGAGCAGTGCTATTGCTGTGTTTAAAGAGTGTGCAGTTTCTGTTCAGGTAAGAAATTCTGGAGGAGCACGAACCTCTCACTCTGGGGGAAACACTCTGACCTGAAAACACCTCATGTTTTTTCCTGATTTATCACAGAGGTAACTGAGACTGAAATCAGCCCATTTTTGCCACATTGGATTCTGTAACAAAATCAGAATAATCAGCCTTCATTTATGCCTGCAGATCCAGAAGAGCAGATAACTGACCTGCTGTCCTAGGGTGGCTTTATGCTGCTTGTATCCCCAATCATCTGTTCTGCTTATGCTGGATACTGAGTATTATCCATTTTTACGCTTATGACTACATTGCTTGGTAAATAAACAGGTTTTTTCCACTTTCCTTCAAGGAGGTTTACCTCCCAAACTGTTTGAAGGAGGGGCCACTTGAATTTGCTTTCCAGAAAAGAGCACTTCAGAAATTCCCTTCCAAAATTTGCCCTAAACCAGGACACCCACTTAAAAACAGTTGTGTACAAAAGATATTTTTGCATTCCCTTCCTAGTTTTTGGTGGTGTTAATGAGGATGGGTTTTAGTACCTAGTCTAGGTGACAGCATTGCAGAATTGTGTTCCAGGTGAAATCAGTGTAAAAAACACCTTAAATAAATAAGAATCGTTTGGGTTGGAAAAGACCTCTAAGATCATTGAGTCCAGCCATTAACCTGGGCTATAAATATGTGGTAAATGCTAGAAAGAGTTGAATGCTTCATCCTTAAATTCCAGCCCCTTGAGGCTGGATGGCCACAGGTGACTTTTTGTTATGCTGAAGGACCAGGTGAATGAATTGGTTGCATCCCAGCAAGGTGAAGGGTGGGAAGAGATTATTTCCCCTCTCCTCTTGCCATGTCCCACGTGTATCTCTCTGCCCTCTTCCCCCATTCCCAGATCCCGAGGGAGGGCAGTGCTGTGTCTGGGTCATCCCAGGCTGGGTGGTGCTGATTGCACTGGGGTGAAGCCTTGAGACAGAGGGATGTGACAAGTGCAAGTGGAGCTGGTGAATTTGCTGCTGTTCCTTATCTACATAATCTGATTGCAATTGATAAGGAACCAGGATAGAGCAGAATCACTTCCCATTATCAGCACCCCTCTCTTTTTTATCCCTTTTTACAAAATTTATTTAAATACTTCGATATTGACTTTGACTGAAGGGAGGTAATTAATCACAGTGCTTATGAGTAGATCATTTACTGCTGGGTGGGTGCCTGAGGCTGCTGTGCTCAGACAGTCAGGGAAGGCTGATCTGGGTTTGTGGCACACTGTGCTGTTGGGATCTGTGAGGTAAATTTCTGATTTTGGGCTTGGAAGCAGAAAGCCACAGCAGTGGGATCTCAGAAGAGTGTGTCTGTATCCAGAATGTTGTGTTTGGGGTGCAGACAGCTGATCCCACTGCATGGGAATGCCTCAGTAGTTGGTGGTGACCCTTCTGCCAGGACAGTGTGTCTTGTTCCACTTCCTGAGCTGCAGTGAATTAATGGAGGGGATTTTTACAAGATTTTGCATCATTAAAAAATAATAATGATAATAAAAAATCAGTATAATAGCATCCACTCACCCTGTCTGCACACACTGATGGTTTTCTCCCACAGCATCCCACATCCACCTCTTCCACCCACTGTTCGTGCAGCTGGGTTGGAGTTCGTAGCCAGTGCAAGCTTCAAGAAATGAAAAAGCAAATCCCAAACCACCTACTGCTTTTTTATTGTTAAAAAGAAAGCAGTTAATTAAGGACTAGAGAAAGCTGAGGGGAATGGTGTGCATGTCTGTGAAGGGCTCAGAGGACGTTGGGAAGCAAAGTGTCCTGTGGACAGAGAGGCAGCTTTTTGCACATGAACTTGCTTGTTTTGACCCAGAGGATATAAGGAGATAATTTTTGGAAACCCTGAATGGCAGCAGGAAGGATAAAAGTTGCGTTGTACTGAAATTCAGTGTAGTTGAATAGAAAAAACCGTAAGGGAGTTGTTCAGGTGAGAAACTAAAACACGTGTTCGTGCCTTTATCTGCTTTTTTTTTTCCCTACTTTTTTCAATCAAGAGGTGCTTTTTCACGTAGAGTTGGGCATGTAATGATTAAAATCTTTGTGTTGGCCCTTTCTTGGGTCAAGACCATAGAAACTTCTCTTAGAAAATGAGATCGGGGGTTTTGGATAGCCTGAAAAAACAGAGGGCACCAAATATCTTGAAGAAAATGAAAAAAAACCATGCAGAGTATTGTTATTAAATTAAGTAGCTCACATGGGCTAAACATGAATTTGAAGTTTGCGCTTACTCAGTTTTATTTTTTAAAAAGTGAGATAATTAAGAGCAAGCAGATCAGTCAACAACTTAAAGGATCATCTACTCAGAGAACACAGGAGCTACACATTCTCCTACAGCCATCACACTTCCTTCCAGCATCTGTTCATTAGCCTGTTGTAAATTCACATGAATGGGACCACAGAGTGCTGCTGGTCCAGAAGTGTCTTTTGAGCACCTGTATTCTTTGATGGACAGTGCTTTTGACTTCTGGTTTCCATGAAAATCCTCTCTGTATAGTATTTTCCTTGAACACTTTCTTTAAGACAGGTGCATAGAAGGCAGTGCCTGAGCTCTGAAGTTGGAGTCTCATGATATTTGTGGCTGCACCACAAGGAAGTCAGATCAGCAGCTTTTGATGCACTTTCTTTTCTTTTCTGGACTGAATTTGCATTATTTTGTGATCCAGTTCAAACCACAGAACTCCGCTGCTGTGAGAATAGAAGACTGTTTGAAGTTTTAAGTAAGAAATTTGTTTGAAGATGTCTTTAGCCCCATTCGGCTTTTTTTTCAGGGAGCCCACAAAAGATTTCAAAGCAAACAGTCATTTTTATAAAAAAATGCCATTAAAGCACTAAGTAAATTTTTTTAAAATGTTGGTTTTACTTAATTTATTCTGGAAATTCTTAACAGGGGATCTGGCTTTGTAGGGTATGCAGTGGAGTGTGTTCCCAGCCCCTGAAGGTCTTGGGAAGGGTTCAGAAAGAGCCTGAGCCTTTTGCTTAGGGACAGCACTCAACCCCCATCCTGTTTTCACATCCAGTCTGGTTCACAAGGATGTAAATAGTTCAGCAAGACGAATGAAAATGTGGGGATTCAACCGTTTCCTGTCAAAATGCTGTTTTATCAAAATGGAAATATTTTGTGAGAACATGTCAGTTTTGACAAATTGTTTTGATGGGTGAAGTCTAAACAAATTGTTTTAGCATTCTATGTTATTTTGATATAAAGACATCTCATTTCAACTCCATCATTTAGACCTTTATAACATAGTTACAACATTTATGTGTTAATATTTTTGTAACTTATAAATATTGCATCGAATGTGTGACAACTTTAAAATTAAAAGAAAATGTCAGTATTGCAAGCTTTCTATAGTTTTGCAATATGGTGTTTAGGTTTTCCAAAACTGCCTATCTTGTCGCAGAGTCACAGAATGGTTTGGGTTGGAAGGGACATTAAAGATCATCTTTTTTCACTTCCCTGCCATGGGCAGGGACACTTTCCACTAGACAGGGTGCTCCAAGCCTTGTCCAGCCTTAGTTTTCCTGGCTGGGTGATCTGTAGCAGATCTCCACTGTGATATCACCCATCCCTGCTGGATGGAGTGGCTGGAATTCCCTTGTGCTGCCCTTCAGGTGCTCTCCTGCTGATCTGTGATCCTTCTCTCCAGGCTCTGGGCATTTCTTTTTGGCATCAGGAGCTTTACTTTAATGTATCTTAAATGTATATCTATTTTTTTTAATATTTTTTATATATATGTATATCTAACTTGTATATCTATATTAAATTCTTAACATTCTGAATTATTTATTTAGAAAATCAATCTTTTAATGAAATCCTGTAATTTTAGTTTATTTCACAGTGTAGGGAGAAGAATTGCCTGGGTCCTGCCCAGCTGTAATTCCCCTTGTTAACTATTTTTGTTCATTCCAGTCCTAGGAAGGAGTTAAATTTTTAATGATAAAAATAGTTTCCACACTGAGAGTGTTGTCACTTAGCAGATTAATCTGAAAGATCTTAAACCATTTTATAAAGCTTTTTAAGATGCTGTTCTTCACATATGAGAAAATTAAAACTCTGCTGTTTAGAGGTTGATGGGTTCCAGTGGGGATTCTCCAGTAGAAGTGTCGACAGGTTGCTGGTGATCCTGGGTTATTTAAAAAAAAAAACAAACCAAAAAACAACACCTACATGAAGAGTGTTTTGTTGTTTTTTTGGCTGGTTTTTGTTTTGTTTTTTTTTTCTTTTAGGTATGCACAAAAAATGAGCATATTATTGCTTGTTGGGCACATGTATCCATGGGCCATGCTGAGGTGTTTCCAAGGAGTAGCTTATTTTTAGGTGCTGTATGCCTGTAAGTTATTTATGCTACTATTCTGTTATTTTACCAAATGCAGCAGTTCAGATCCCTGAGTCTTTTTCTTGCCAATCAAGTGGGTGCCTTGGGGGGAAAAAACAGTCATGAAAAGTAAAAAACCAGACGTGTTCTTTCCGTCGTCTTGTCGGTCTTCCAGATTTCAGGGTTTTTCTGTACTTTGCAGTCTCCTGTTTTTGAAAACAAAAAAAAAAGAAATATGAAAATGAGAATTTTCATGTAAACCCATGACCTAAGAGGAGTGGCTCTCAGCAAAACAGCAACTACTAGAAAAGGAGATAAAATCCCAAGAGTTGCTAATGTGATAATAGTATCTCATATTCATTGAATGGAGTGCCTGTGCCTCAGTGCTGTCATGGGACTGTGAATGTGCTTTTAATCTCTTATTTCTCTAGAGAGGCAGATAAATCTGAACCCATTATGTGCTGAGGCTGAGGCAGGGCACGGAGATTTACAGGGTTGCAGGGAATGAAGCTGCTGCCCTGGCTCTGGGGCACGTGTTCAGGGGGATTGGAGGGGATGGGGTGTGCACTGCTCCAGCATTTCCAGCTGCTCTTGGAATGGTTTTCACGGTCAGCACGCACAGAGCAAGGGGAGAGGGCTGGGTTTGAGCAGCTGATGGGGAAAACCTGAGGAGAAATACCAGTGGTACTTTGCACATCAGCCAGTGGCCAGCTGGCAGCAGCCCCTGCTCCTCAGGTGATGCCAAGTCCAGCTGCAGGAGGCTCAAGACACAACTTAGGAAAATGAAACCAAGGAGGGAAAGTGAGGAAATGGCAGTGGGTCAGAAAGGGAGAGAGGAATGGGAGTCAGAGATGTTGTGGGCAAGGTGAATCGAGTAAAGTGGGAAGAATTTGAGGGGTATTGGATGTGATCCATTTTTGGGTGTGGAGTTCAGGTCTCTGGAAGGGGCACTCACTTTTACAGCCTGAGTTTTAATGTTAGAAAGGTCCTTCTTCTTTCTCATTTAAGAATTTGCTGTAATAGTTGCCAGACTAGAAGGTGAATTATTTTTTCATGGAAGGAGGCAGTGAGCTGCAAGGAGCTGGTTTTTCCCTTTGCAGGTGTGGATAATTTCACTGAGGTCTGTGGGAGTGGCTGAGCCTTCACCAGCCCATCACTGAGTCTGGGAACTGGTGCATCACTGCAGCTGCTCCTCAGGAACTGGGGAGGGAAATGTGGGATCTGTCTCAGACGTTTCTGTGGTGATCTGGATTCAGATGGATTTTCCTCTCTGTGCTGTTAGTCCTGACTGAACTCAGTCTGGAGCAGGTCTACTGAGGAAGTTCACAGAGGTCTTCTGGAAAGTGGATCTATTGCAGGGTGAAGAAAGCATGGCTTTCTGAAGCCCATGGACCACTCCTGACCCACTGAATTTATTCAAGGCAGGGAAACACGTTTTGAAAACGGGGATACTAGTGGAGTTCAGGTCACCATGGAGCAGGATTCTTTTCTCCTGGCCACCTTCCCTTCCCAACAGCTGGCCAGCCAGCTGCAAAAAAAAAAAAACAAAAACAAAACAAACAAAAAAAGCAGAGTTGTGCCTGCCTATCCAGCAGTAGGAGAGGTTCAGTAGAGCCTTTTCCTGCAGCTAACGAGGGAAAATGGGAAATAGTGATTGAAAGTTCACTGCCTCAGTCCCCATGTGCTGAGTCTGATATGCCAGAGGAGCACCAGCATTTCTGGAGAGGGATGCTCAGGTTGGGCACCCATGCGTTGCACTGACAGCTATTCTCATTTACCCAGCAGATTTTCCTTAGTTTGAGTATATTTATTTAACATTTTGCTTGGTCCTCAAAGGCTTTTGCAGATATTGTGATCATTCAGATTCACTTCATTACTACTAAAAATTAATATTTGCATTGTGGTGACTTGAACTGTAAAACTGAGAAGGCTGATTGTGCTCTGTAGGCACAGAGGAAGGTACAAATCCCTGTTTCTACAACTTCCAGTGCAATTTATTGTCTCTCAGAGGTTTTCAGAGTCGTTTTATCTATGCCACAAAAGCAGGATAAAATAAAGGAAAACCCTAGAAATTAGATTTGTATGGGAAGAGTGGTTCTGAAACCACCTAGCAACTGAGAATAGCCCAGGTTTTTTTTTCAGCTGAGCCTGTGTAGTCTGAAAACATAGGTCACCTTGGGACTCTTGGACTTTGGAAGCCTCTAATCCAGATCTGAATGTGGAGAGAGACTTCAGCTTATTTAGATGGCAAACTGTGAGAGGTGCAAGTCTTTTAAAAAGGACAGGAGATTTTTTTTTTTCTCTCTGAAAGGCAGTGGAAGGGAGACTGACTGACAGACAGCCAGATCTGTGAATCAGGCACCGTTGTGACATCTCCAGTTGGGCATCTGGAAGTGGAAGCCCCTGAAATCTGTTAATCTGTTGTCAACTCTGAAAATCCTCTTCTCCCCCCGTCCCCCCCC
>VXBQ01008416.1:329842-340657 GCA_013400175.1 Phainopepla nitens
CCCCACTCCTGCCAGCTTTGAAAGTTCAAACTGCGTGCTTTTTATCACATTTGTCATTCCTTGGTGGTGAAGCTCTGGCATTGAGAAGTTTGGCTGACAACTTTGTGGGAATGAGCCAAGATCGAGTTCAACTTGCACCTTTCTGTGCAGCACCCAGTGCTGTTCTCAGGGAGAGGCAGAAGTCTGAGCTAGAGGGACTCCAGCCTCAAATTCTTTACCACAATTACTGTCCTCTCCCTGATGCCAGAATTCAGCTTGTTTTCTTTATCCTGAGGCAGGTGGACAGAAGCTGATGAGGTGTACACAGCAGGAGTGTTGAGAAAGTGTCATATCTAAACCATTTCTTCTCAAGCTGTTCTTTTTTCTTAAATAATGCAAAGGTCATACATCTTCTGGAAATCATGCAAAATCAGTGCTGCAAATGACTTAGAATGGTTCCAGGCAAGTTCAGACACTATTTTATGGAGGCTCAAGTACAGCAGTGCAAGGTTTGATAATTTTAAATACATTTAAATGCACATTTAAAGTAATTTAGATATCTAAACTGGATGTATGGCTCGAGCTGGGAGAACTGGCTTTTGGGGAAGGAGCACAGCTCAGAAATGAGGCTGGATTAAGGTGCACTGGGCATGGCTTGTGTCTTTATCCATGCCCATTCCTGTGGATTACTTTGGGATGATGGTCTTTAAACAATGTATTTAGTTGTTTATTTGGGGGGAAATGTTTAAATTTTCAAATGCTTGCGATTCTTCCCTTCTATAGGTGTTTCTAAGTTAGCAACATAACTGCATTCCTGATGATTCTCTCATATATAAGAAAGATTATTTTGGGGAGAAAACAAAGTTTCAGATGTAATTTAATTCTCATTTACAGGCAGGTAGAATTAAAGTCTGATTTCTGGATTTCTGATTGCAACTGCACAGTGCATTTGAGGAGGCATCTCTCTCTCTGAAGCTGAGATTTTGTGAATTATTGCCTATGTTTCCACTGATTTCAACCAGAAATTACCCAGAATGGAATCCTAGGGGCAAAATTTATATATTTCAGTTCAAATCTTATCAAACTGCATACATGTCCTAAAGTAATGCTAGTTCACAGTGTTTACCTCAGAAATTACTCTTTTTTTTTTTTCTAAATGAAACAATAATAAAGGAAAGACTTTAAGTCTTTCTTCTTGCTAGTGTATTGACTCAGCAGCTGATATGTGATGTTCTCAGGGTTGTTTTTTCTACTTTGTTGGAAAAGCACCTGGAGTTTCTGGTCTCCTGTCAAGGAATAGAAAGTTTGCACAGCTTCTATTTTTCCCAGAGGTCATTAATGAACATACAAAGAGACTTTATAAATCACATCTGAGCCCAGGTGATAAGCAGGAAACGTGTGGTTACACGAGCAGTGGCCAATTCTCAATGGGAGCGATGGGGATGATAAGGCACGATGTTGTAAATCACTGGAGCAACACCTTCCCCTTTTTTGGGATTTAACTGTGTGCACAGGTTGTCCGAAGAACTGGACAACAAACCAGCTTTTTTGCTGGCCTGAGTCGCAGTTGCATCCAAAACTTTAGAGGTGGTGTATCCCGAGGAGATGTTTCTAAAATGATTGAATCACAGGATGGTTTGGGATGGAAGGAGCTTAAAGATCATCTCATTCCATCCCCTGCCATGAGCAGGGACAGCTTCCACTAGCCCAGGTTGCTCCAAGCCCCATCCAGCCTGATCCTGGGTACTCCCAGGGATGGGACAGCCACAGCTTCTGTGGGCAACCTGTGCCAGGGCCTCATCCCTCTAATAATGAAGAATTTCCTCTTAATAAATACACCAGGTCCACAGTGTGACACACACGTGCCAAGTCGCTGCAGTCTGCTGTGCTAAGCATTTCTTTTCTTCCCTCCCCTTCCCCAGCAATCAAGGAGAAATACATGGACTGGACAGAGTTTCTCATCCAGGATCTGACCGGCGCCAGGACGGCCCCTGCGAATTTGCTGGAAGGTGTATGTATTAGATTGCAGTTCCTCCTCCTCCTCCTGGGTGTGTGTGTGCTCCTGGCCCACAGGGCTGTGTGCCTGCAGTGTCTGTGTGCCAGCCCTGGGACCTGACCCAGCCCTGCCCCAAAATCCATGGCAGCAATGCCTGGACTCTGCTGGCTCTGCTTCTGACCCAGTCACAGGGAGTTTGTTTTGCCTTTTAGTTCTTTAGAAAGTTGGGCGCTCAGAAAAGGCCTGGTGGGGGAAGGAGAGTGTGGAGGGGATCCACAGAAGGGAGAACTCAGCCCTTCAGTGCCCCATTAGATCCATCAAACTGGTGACCTGAGCTGCCAGTCCCTCTCTGCTCCATCCCTGGAAGTGTTCAAATGGGGCTTGGACCAGTCTGGTCTAGTGGAAGGTGTCCCTGCCCATGGCATGGGGGTGGAACTGGAAGATCTTTAAGGTCCCTTCCAACCCAAACCATTCTGTGGTACAGGTTGGAGAGAGGGTTTAGTAGGTTGATGGGGTCAACTGTCAGGTTTATCTTTATATGGGAAGTGCTCCCTCAAGGACATTCCCTCCACCTGAGTCCAGCAGTCACATTTAGCAGGGAAGTTGTTGGGTTGGGTGGCCTCAGAAGAGCAGAAGGATCCATTCTTTAGATGCACCCATTCGGCCAAGAGCCCGGTCTGTGCAGCAGATCCACAGGGTGATGTGCACCTGGGACAGCCTCAGCGTGCCTTGAGATCCTGGATAAAAATCCCACAGCTTCACCTTGAAGCCACGGGCAGCTTTTGCATCAGGGCCTGCACTGCTCTTATGTGCATGCTGCTATGGGGGCATTTGGAGAGGAGACAGATGGTCCTGCAGGAGCCCCTCAAGCTTTGTCCCTCTGTATTTAGGCTGAGAGCTCGGGCCTACAGGAATTTACCTTTGTGGAAGTGCTCACGTTGGCTTGTGGGAAGCCAGTGTGCATCCAGGCACTGTTTTTGATCGTTTTGTCCCTGGTCACTTCCACCATCCACAGCTGCATCCTTTTTCCACATGCCCAAGCAGCATGAATATACCTGGCAGGGAGAATTAATATTGTACCACTGGGGTCTTTTTTTCTCCCCTCAGCCTGAGGGATGAACACCCTTTGCAGACCCCACACAATCCACGTCCTTGGGCCTGCTGCATCCCCATTCCTGGCCTACTCCCAGGTGGCATATGCAGCAATCTGATGGTGTCCAACCCCCATCTCTGCTGTGTGCCAAGCCTCCCCTTTCTTCAGGCAGGGAAGGAGAGGCAGCCCCAGGCAGAAAAGCAGAGAGAGAAAACATTGTGTTGGCTTGAAACAGTTTCTGACCCTTTTTTGGGTGTTTTATGTGCTCGGTGCTGTCTGTGTCGTGCAATGTATGTTGGCCCCTGTTGACAGATTTGCTGTTCGTGAGTGCTGCAGATTGTTGTTAGACTGTTAAATCAATATGTAGTGCGACTTTTTAAATATTTTTTTTTTTTTTACATGCCAGCTGTGCATGTGAAGGGTTCTTGCATTATGGTAAATGTTAATATTTCATGCAAGCCGATTATTAATCCTAGCCATTCAGTTCTCATGGGGTAAGTGACAGCCCATTGGCTTAAAATTTAGCACACAAATCAGGGAAGCAATATTCACTTTGATACAGCCAGGGATTTATTATAATAAGTTAAATCATTACACCATCGTTTCATATTAAAGAATATTTTGTTGCAATGAAGCAGTTGTATGAGAGGGAGAAAAAATCCACATTAAAGTGGATTTCTGCTGTATTATTAAATTCTGACACTGCATTTTGCCATGAAATAATATTTGAAGAGATTATACATATGCTTGCAGCTTGCACTGTAGAAAAGTAGCTTATTATGGCAAATATATTGTTTTGAGAAATATCTATTAATCATAACGCTGTTTAAAATTGTACATGTGATAAGCTTTTAGTTAATTTTAATTGCATTTTTTTACCATATTCTCAATCTCATGCCTGCTTTTTCGGATTAAGAGAGATGTATGAAAATCAGTTGCATCTCAAAATTTGAATATTTTCAATATTCAGTAGGAAAGAGAACTTTCTGGAAAATAAGATTTTCTCCTTATTTTGTTTTGTAGCCACTGTTAGAAAGAACCATCGTGGACTGTCTCCTGATTTACAGAATTAATATTTTTAAAAGTAATGTGGGATGTTTATATGGTTTAATTAAGTAAAAGTGGTACAAACACACAGTTAAAAAAAAAAAGTCTTTGTTTTTAATGTATTTTGCCTGTGCTTATCATCTCCTTTGGGGACCAATGCTTGCAAGTCTTGGGGTCATTTTAATGCTGCTCTTAAAACCCCGGAACTGAGACATTGCATAAGAATTCAAACTTGTATTTAATAAAAAATAAGAAATCTAACCATTATGTTAAAGCCTGAGAACATAGCCATGCTCACAGTCACAAAACAAAAACACTGAGCCCCAAAGGCGTTGTTCTGCAGAGCATCTCATGGTTTTTTAATGCCTGTGCTTGCAGGTGGAAAGTTACACACATGTGTAAATGGCTGCAGAACTGGGATCCCAGAAAATAACCATGTGGAAGAAAATAACCACAGTCACTGGGATTTCTTGGGCATGGTGGCTTGACCAACAAATCCTGTGTGCCTTGGGCTCGGATCCAAGGCTGCTGTGGGCTTTGAGCTTTGGAATAACCCCCTCAGCCTCATGCACCCATGGCTGGGGGGATAATTTGCTCTCCATGCCAGTAGAGATAAAGCTGACCTTCAGAGAAAGAGATCAGTACACAGAGTGAAATTTCATGCACAGAGTAGTCACCTTTTAGGTAAATACTAGGTTCCAGTCCTGTGGTTGGTTCTTTTCAGCTGCAGACAATGAGAATTTGTTTGAAATCCTCCAATACAACTGGGCTTTGAATAGTTCAGGAGTGTCCTAAATGGATGTGCCTAACAAGCTGTTCCACCTTTTATTATTCTTTTTTTTTGTTGTTGTTGTTGTTGATGATGTCGGTTGAGAAATTAGCACAACTGTTGTTTTCTGTTTTACTTCTGAATTTGCACTTGGAAGACATTGGGTAAAATAGAAGAAGAACAGACTGTTTGCTGATCGCTTGGATGATGGTGTGAAAAACAAAAATAATCTTCTGCTGTCATCTGTTTCCTTGAGAAGTCTTCAAATAAAGTTTAAAATAAGGAGTTTTGCTTCTATTCAAACAGCCTCTGCGAGGAAAAAACCCTGTAGACCTCATTACAGTTGATTCCTTAATAGAGCTGCAGGATTCCCAGAATCCCTTTCAGTACTGGATAGTTAGTGTGGTTGAAAATGTTGGAGGAAGATTACGCCTTCGCTATGTGGGATTGGAGGAGACTGAATCCTATGACCAGTGGTTGTTTTACTTGGATTGCAGACTTCGACCAGTCGGTTGGTGTCAAGAGAATAAATACAGAATGGACCCACCTGCAGGTGAGGAACCTCCTTGAAATGTTGCCTCCCTTCGTGGCATTCGCTGGTGTTTTGAGGAGCTCGTGCAGCACGTTTGTCCTTTGCCAGCATTCACATTGCTTTGTCAGTAGTTTCTGGCTGTGGCACAAATGGGAGGGGAGATCCATCTAATTTGGGTTCAGAGTGAGTCAGGTGACTCTACTGTTTATTGAATAAATTCAGTTGAAGTCTTTGCAAGTCTGTGACACCGCAAGATTACAACTTGGAGAAGAAGCTCTTTAGGGTTGAGTGCAGTGTTCAAAGCAGCTTGGATGGAAAGGGATTGGGACTGCAGTGAAGCCAATCTGGGATCACAGACTGATCCACCTTCTCCTGTGTAGGTTTACAGTGTGTCCAGGTCTGTGCCTCATTTTCTTTGTGCTGTGGGTGAGGTTTTTCCATGAGTAGTAAGTTCCCTGAGAAGGTGTTTCTGATGTGGCTTCTGTCCCTCACACCTAATGAGGAGAGTTGACCTCGGTATGTTCAATTCTCGTGTTCACAAGTTTGTCTGGGACTTGGCTCTTGAGTGCTTTTTGGAAGTGTGTGTTTTCCTTCCCTGGTAGGTAGGAATCAATGTTCCCCATTACTTCTAAATTAGATGTGAATGCTGGAGAGCGTGAATATCACCCACTCTGTTATTTTACAGTCTTTGTGTTACAGAGAAACAAGTTTTTCATTGACCATCTCTGAACCCTCTTGGCCTGTATAGGTTTGGTGAATATAGAAATGGGCCAGAGGACATTTGTGCTTCCTCTTTGTTCATTCCATTTGCTTTCTACTCTTTCCTCCTTTTATCCAGTTGTACATCCTCCTCTGTGGATTCCCCACCCCTCATGCCTTTCTTTTCTTTTTTTTCAGTTGTCTTTCTTTAAACTTGTTACTGGAATCTTTATTTGCTGGAGTTGTTTTACTTTTCTTCTCCCCTCTCCTTGATTTAACTTTTAAGATTTCTGTCTCTTGTTCTTACCTGTTTCCATCTGATAGTTGTTTCCTTTCCTTTCATTTCTCTGGTCGTTCACTTTTTAGTCAACATTGTTATTAATGGATTCAATGCCCAGATCTTTTTCCTGACTTACACTGACTTAAACAGGCCTTTATTACTTTACATCTCCTAAAGTTGACCCTTGTAGGAGTTTGCTGAGGAAAGACCCTTCAGGTCTGAACTCTCCTGTTTTGTTTTTTTTTTGCCCAAATCCTGTCCTGATCACTACTTCTGGGGTCTTCCATTGATCCCCCCTTCTGTCCCAGCTGTCAGGCTCTGCCCTGCAGGGAGTAGCCAGTCAGGAGTGGAAATCTGAGGAGTTTCTGGAGGCAGGAATGCTGGTTGTTCCACTCCTGATCATTTGATGTCCACCTAACGTGGAGTCACAGAGTCGTCAAGGTCGGAAAAAAACCTTTAAGATCTTCTTGTCCAACCATCCAGTGTGTCCATGGGGCACAGTGAATTAATAAAGTGTATGAGACATTAAGTGAGAGGAAGAAGACAGAAAAAAACCCAAGTGGCTGGTCCTATGGGATCTGATTCAAATTAAAGTCTCTGCAGAAGGAATCTTGGAGCAGTCAGGGAAGCAGTAGTGAGTTGTGAGGACGAGATGCTGGCAGCAGAGAGCTCTAAAGAAACTCAGGGATGAGGCTATTAAACCACAGACTCAAAAAAATGAAGTTTCCTAAGGACCTGAGGCCTGGACACTCTATCAGGGCTACATCCCTAGTGACTTCTTCAGGGAAGAGCATTTGGAAAAGGAAGATGTCTGTTGTGTGAGAGACCTTCTTAGGAAGGAGAGATTCTGTGGGCAGTACCTTGTTTTTTACACATCAGGGATTGGATTCACTTGCTGTGGTGCAGGCATCAAAAGACAGTTCTGCATAAGAAATTGCTCTCCCTTTATAATGGGTAGGGAAAGAGGGTGCTAAGACACAATTAACATGGGTAAGATGAAATGACATCTTTTAAAGCCTATTTTTTTGCACTCAGAGGGTTGAAACCAATGAGGACACACCTGGTGGTCCTAAATTTTGAATATCTGAAGCCAGGTGGGGTGACTCCTTGATTGATGAATGGAACAGCCTGAGACTGTGTATCAAAGCTGTTATGAATCTCCTCTGAAGAGACGCTGAGGACATGTAGCTGCTCCCAGATCAGGCTGTGTGTCCCCTTGTTGTCAAACTAGGGTGTTTTTATTCATCACTTCTGCAGCTTGTGACAGTGCTTTGCCTGCCCTTGACTTGGATGCTGCATATCCACCCTGAGCTTTATTTCCCTCTGTGTCTGGGGCGTGACTTTCCCCTGTTGATCCACCTCTGGCACCTGCCAGGTTTCCCTTCCAGGTCAGTCTTCCAGGATGCAGAGCATCTCAGATGAAGGAGATCCCATGGACCCAAACAGGATTTTGGATGGAGGGGTTTCTTTCCTGAAGCCACCCACATTCTAACACACACTTAAAGTGAAAGAGGCTCCTCTGGGGCTTAGAACTACATGATAGCTAAGGTTCTAAGGCCCCTTCCAACCCAAACCACTCAGTGATTCTGTGTAACAGCATTCCAGGTGTCTTCCCCAAACGGACTCTGTATATCTCACCAGCCCATTTTACTGAAGCAAAGGGGTTATAGCTTGTTTTTCCCTCCAAATGTGTATCTGAGTCTGGGATAAGCTTCCTTCCTAGTGCAAATTGGCACAGGCTGCTTGACACTGAGCCACTGGTGGCCTCAGCTGTTTATGCAGGACGAGATCATCCCGTTTTATGATACTTTCTATTTAAAGACAATTGCCAGTCATTTTAATTGCTCCCTGCTTGTGAACCCTAATACAAATTGACACAGTACACTTTGTTCAATTACCTGCAGCCCTGGCACTTAAATAAAATGCTTTATGCTCTTTTAACCATGCAATTTAGTGTCCATACACTCACCAGCATAAGCGAGATGTCACTAATTAAATGTGCACTTAGTATTCCTTGCTGGCCCTTGAAACCACTGGAGCTGCCTCTGTATCTTGAATTTTGTTGACGCTACCCAGAGAAGTTGCTGCTGGTTTTTGCTGATTTTGGCCAGAGTTGCCCAAAATGCCAGTTTTATCTTTTTCCTGTGCATCGCTGGCATCACAATGGAAAATGAGGGTCTGTTTCCAGTAGGGAAGCATCAGGCACAGTTCTTCTGAACTCACACTTGACACAACAGGCTGGCTGCAGCATGGGGCAAAAATCAAATTGTGTTAAGCATTTCCCTGTAAATTAAACCAAAAAAAGAAATTAGGAAGGTGAGTTGTCCCCCTCCCTGCACTTCATGCTGATCAGAATTCCTGCAAGCAAGGGAGAAGTGGAGAAACAAAACTATAAAATAATGAACAATTAGATAAAGAGTGCACTTCTTAACACTTGTGCCCGCTGCACACGCTGTAAACAAAGACTTGAAATCTATATTCCCATTAATAACCAGACAGCTGAGGAATTAAAAATACTGCCCTGAAAGGTTAACATTCCCCTTCAAGTGTGTTTAAATTCATATGCATATCCTTGATGTCTGCTCTGAAGTAGTGAGATTTGATATAGTGGAAGTATAAATACATCCACTTCAGTGAGTGATTCTGCAAATCCTGTTTTGATAAGGTCTTAAATCTGTTGAGTTCAGAGCATAAAATTCTCTTGTACCATCAGTGCTAGGTGGAAACAGTGCTTGCCAATTCCTTTTTTTATTTTTTTTACATGTATTTTTTATTCCCTCCTTCAGAATTGTAAGATATAGCAGTAAATCTTCTGCTAGCTAGTAAATATATATGGTTATTGGATGTACAGGATTTAAATGCAAATTGGGCCGAATTGAACCTTGGTGTGAATGTGGGAAGCCAGACTGGCCAAAGAAAAGCTCCACACTCCTCACTCTGTATCAAGGTTCGAGTTTATTACTGGGCAAATGTTCATTTCCATTTTAATAATTGTTGCAATCTATCTGCCTATCTTCTCTCTTTGAGGCCTTGATATGAGTGTTCTGCAATAACTTGTTACGTGCAAGATAACAATATGTTTTCTGAGGCAGGAGTAAATCCAATATAATGTTCCTCATCACAGTATTGTTTCCTACATTGTTCCCTTTGATGATTCATAAGCATTTCACTGCACTGAACCATAAAGGGCCTGTTAATATCATGATTTAATAATATTAAACCTGTGTAAAGAAACTCACTGGAAGCAATGTGAAGCTGCAGAAAGATGTTGCCTAAAAGTATAACGATGAAAATTCATAAGTGTAAGTCCTTGCTCTGCTGTGATGCTCTCTTTTGAGTATGATACCAAAAATGTGTCTGGGTAGAGATTTAGCTGAAATGTTTCTTCCCACACCCACTCCAACCCTGCAATTAAAAAAAAAAAAAAACCCAAACCCAAACACTTTCTGATTAACAAATGCCTTAATAATGATAATTTTTGTTTTGTTCAAATATGATTAATATTGGCTGAAGACCTGAGACTCCTCAAACTAGGAAACATCAGGTATTTTGAGAAATGAAAGTCAAAGGAGAGTTCTTTCCCCATTTTCAAGTAACGAGATAATACAACTCTTGTTCCTTCAGCAGTATCTGAAGGATGTGAATTTTTCTGGGTTTTACTCCAGGATGTAAAACACAATCTTCCTCCAGTGTGCCCCTGCTAGTTGCTTTTGTGTTGAATTCATCCATGCTGCACAGCTTGGAATATAGACACTGTTCATTTCATTTGCTCTGTCCATTCATATGACTTAAGAACTTTAGTCTTCCAAAAAATGTTTGATTTCCAAACAGTCACCTCTTGGTTTTGTTGTTCTTTTTTTCTTTTTTGTTGTTGTCATCCCTTTAGATATCTATTCTCTGAAGACTATAACTGAGTGGAAATGCGCTCTGGAAAAATCCCTTAATGATGCAGCAAATTTTCCTCTTCCAATGGAAGTGTTCAAGGTAAAAGATACTTTTCCTTTGCTTGTGGAAATATGAATAAATGATGAATAAATATCATGCCATGTTTAGGAGTTTATATTAAACTTTTTCTAGAAAGGTCTTTGCTATAATACATAACCGTGGAAGGTCACAAGTTGGATATTTGTATAAAACACTTTTTATGCGTGGACTTAATTCTTGGTCAGTGTTTTCTGGGGGCTGGGGGTGACCAGCAGGGATTTCTTCAGTTAATTTACATGTGTCTTACTCTGTTAGACCTGTGAAAAAATGTCATACACAACTGTGAAATAGTAAGGTATGAATAAGCTGGACAGATTTCTGTGAGCCTTGCACCAAAGTCTTCACCTGATCACAGGCCACAAGGTAGAGAAACCTCCTTCAGGGACCTGTAGTGGAACTGGGAGATATTTTTGTTCCTACATCTTTTTTTTTTTTT
>VXBQ01008416.1:340683-532982 GCA_013400175.1 Phainopepla nitens
TTTTTCCTCCCTCTGGTGTTTCAGTCCTGAGGCACTGCCTTTAATTTCCCATGTAAATCTGCACTGCTCTTAACCATGGTGGCTGCAGCTAATCCTGGTTTCCAGCTGTGCCTGCCTGGTTTCCAGCAGCTCCATCCTGGCTGGGGTGGGATTAGCAGGGAGAGGGTGCCCAGGGAGGTGTGTGGGAGCACAGCAGTGCCCCCATGTCTCTGGTGTCACCTCTGCCTTGGGGACCTGGTGGGCCAGGCTGCCCTCCCCACCACCAGCCTGGGGACCCTCTGGGTTCCTTCCCAGCCCTTAGGCAGCACTCCAGAGGCATGGGGATACTCCAGAACATCCATGGAATTGGTGCAGTTCATGTGTGGATGTGGTACTCTGTGCTGGCCTTGGCAGTGCTGGGTTAAATGTTGGACTCTGGTCTTAGAGGATTCAGTTTTTCTAACTGAAATGGTTTTATGGTTCTATAACTGGAATAAGGCTCTTACCACGCCCCATTCTGGCTGCCACAAAACCCCAGTGCCACCATCACCCTCCCTGCAGGGGCGTGCCAGCAGCTTCCCCTGAGGAATCCAGGCTCACTGCCCAGCTGAGATGCACTCAAATTAGCACCATTAATTTGGGGACTCTTTGCTAACAGCCCAGGCAGGGGCTCATTGGCAGTGTGGGAGCTCTGCTGTGCTGGGAGAAGAGGCAAGATTTGTGTTGGCCTTGGGCACGGATGTGGGCTTGAGGAGCCCTGTGTTGGGATGGAAGCGGCGTGCAGAGAGCTCTGGGTCTCTGCCATTCTTCTCATCCAAGGCTTCCATCTGCCAGCTCTATTAAAAGTTTGCATTGGCAGCTTCAAGATCAAAAATGCTTTGTGTGGGACAGAGATTAAATCACAAAAGGGAATGTCTAATGTGTAAATTTTATTCCTGTCTGTGTGAAAGAGTGAAGAATGTTTCTGATGAGGCTCATGAAACATCCTTTTTAAAAAAAAAAAAGTTTATAACTAACAGCTGTGTTGCTGCCTCTTCCCAGCGTGCCAGACTTATACCCACTTATTTTAATTATTGCATGCAGGTCATAAATTTGAATTCAGCAAATCCCAGTTGCTGTGCTGTGTGGTCGGAGTTAGCAAAGACTTTCCTCTTAGAAGACAATGCAAAACCTTGGAATGCTTGAATGGCCCAAGAGGAGAGTTACTTTGGGGCCAAATATGACAAAAACTGTCAATGTTTAGGTCCGTGATTAGGTCAGTAGGACTTCACTGTTTGTCATAATGTGGAAGGTGAGCACAGGATGAGCAGAATTCAGAGTTTGGTGCTGTCTGAGCCCTGGTGCTGGGAAGGCAGGAGAGTGAATAAATTTTTTGTGCGTGGGCATCACTTTATTCTGCCCATTTAGGGTGAATCAGCCCCATTTTGTACATCTTAATTAAGGAGAAAAAGACAAGATGTCATCTGTGCCTGTGGCTGAGTCTTCCTCTAGTAATGACTTACACATCAGTTAAGGCTTTAGGAGTCTATCTGAGAGTAAACTGGACTGATCTTGCAAAGAAAGGCAGTGATTATGTGTGGGACCTTCAAGTAGAATCCCAGATCCCAGCAAAGAGTGTCATTTCCAAAGGTGTCTTTTATAACTTTTTTTTTTAATTTAAATTTTTAAAATTTTATTTACAAACCTAGCACAGAAGTGTCTCTACAGGTGCCTGGGGCTCCTTGTACTGTAGCTGTCGTGTGTTAGATGAGATAAAAACCATGAGGTTTGAGAGCTGGCAACTCTTAGAGATCTTCTGGAGAGCTGAAAATGTGTGCTTTGGTTGACAGGGTAACTCACACTGAGCAGTTACATTCTGGTTTTCCCACATTTCCCTGCAGAATTCTGTGGCTGAGCAGGGTGTAGGTGTGTGCTTGCTCTTCATGAGCACATCCCCTGGGCTGGATTGTGACTTAAATGTGTATTGTCCTTAAAGTTCTGTGTGACTGAGGGAAATGACACCAAACTGTTCCCAGGAGGTGGCACTGGCAGAGCAGAGCCTCGTAGTGTGAGGAACAGCTGCTCTCAGGGTCTGTCAGCCCATGGCTGCTGTCAGCAGTGACACTCCTCAGGGTTGCTGTCACAGGGTTGGGTTCTGCCTGAGAACTCCAAAACCATGGGTTTGAGCCTGAATTCTCAATGCTCAGAAGTGTGGCAGAGCTGAGCTTGGCACGTGCTGGTCTGCAGCAGCAGCTCCAAAAAACCCTTGCAGAAGCACAGCCCTGATCCCCTCTTGGCATCCTGGGAGAGGACACCAAACCTCAGAAGCTGGTGGCAAAAATCAGGGAGAAGGCTGCAAACAGGATTTTCTTTCTTTTTTTTTTTTTTCCTGGTGCTGTTTTACACTTGGCCATATGTTGGAAATGTTTGTAAAATGCTTTAGGATCCTTTGAGAAAGGAACGTGATGTTTAACTGCCAGAAAATGCTGCTATTATGCAGCTACTAAACATAGTGTTTTGCAAACTGCACATCCTGGAATAAATTTTCCTCCTCACAAAAGCTTTTTGCAATGCACCTGCTATTTTGTCGTTCCCTGCTTTTCAGAAAACATGTTGATCCTTGAAGAAAAATAAATACAGACAGGGTTTTCAAGGATGTTTGAATGGCTTAGGAGCACAAATCCTTCCAAAAGGCCACAACCCAAGCACATGTGTCCTTTGCTGTGTCTGCTCTGATTCCAGGGTGCTGTTGGGATGCCCCTACACTTGGTTTGGTACAGGTCATAAATGATGGCTTGGGCTTCAGGGGACACCTGATAAAGTGGTCAGGGCTTGTTGTGAATAAAGAGGGTCAAAATGTTACTGGGGCCAGATTTTGAGTTAAGTGGAACAATTTCAATCATTTGCTTCAGTGCTGGCATTGCTGATGCTCTCTAAGAGGGAGCCATGCTCCAAACATAGCCCTAATACTACAAGTCAGTGCATATTTTAGACTTACAGCCCAGCAGTATAAGGTGAATAATTCACCTTGTATAAGATGAATGGGTTTCATTTCCTGTAGGGAGGCAGGATATCCTGGATATCCTCTCTGACCTCCCATTCAGCTTTCTCCAGTCTCCTGTGCCAGATCTGTGGTTCCCACGCAGATGTTGTGAATCCTCACCTCAGACACCTCTGTGTGGACAACTAAATCAGGATTTGGGGTGCTCATCATCTTTCCATGGATTTTGCATATTGGCATCCTGTTCCCAGTTTCTATTAAGAGCTGATACCAGCCACATCTCTAAACCAAACCCTGATAAACTGCTTTAAAAGCACCTGGGAGAGAGAGGTGTCATGTAAGACAGGTGGAAGTTCCTGATTTTGTAGCCTTTGGTCCCATTCCTCTACCCTCCTCATCTCCTTTCCTGAAGTTGTTGTTTGTTTTTTCCATCTCTAAATCTTCCTGGCAAAAAACCCCTCTATATTATGCCTAGCCCAGTGTTCCCCCATTTCTGACTGGAGCTTCTGGATGTCTCCTGTTACCAGTTAATAGTATTAATTAATACTAAAACTAATGACATAGAAGGAATCAGTTGGGACAGATCTCTCCTAAGGAGACAGATGGAGGGACAATCTACCACCCAGGCAAGATCTGCCCCTGAAATTCAGGACAGAGTGGTGCTTCTAGTTCTACACTCCCAAGCCTGAAGACAAATATTAAACAGGACTCCTTCCTACCAAAAAAAAAAGTTTTTTTTCCATTGGATGAACTGTGCATTTTAGTAGTGAGAGTAAGAGTGACACTTTCTCCAAGACCTTGATTAAAAAAGGAAAAAAAAAAAAGAAGACAACACCTCTCAGAATTTAGTAAACATTTTGGTTGTTTTAAAGTGTTTTCTTCCAGCGGTTTGTATTCTGGAAGAGTTTAAATTAGAGAAACCCGTGGGATACTTCCAACTCATAGACAATCCTGGCCTGGCTGCATGAGCAGCTTTGAAGTCCAGCAGGGTTTTTCTGTCGGATCCCCCCTCGGTGGATGGGCACGTGCTGATGCAGCAGCGTAGAAGGAGCGTGCCTTTGGTTTCCCTTGGAAGCCAGATCCCAGTCCCGAGCTCCTTCGTGCCCCGGTGGCTTGGCCGGCCCTGGCTCCGCACACCGCGCTTGAATAACCCCCAAGTTGCCGTGTTGTCTGCAGGCTGCCAGGTTATTTATGCTCCATCTGTTCCTCCCCATCCCTGGGCTCGCCAGCCCTTCTCCTTGGCTGCTGTTTGCCTGCCTGGGAGACGTGCGTGGCTTCCCAATCCCTCTGTTGTTCTGCTGCCTTTTGATCCACTCCTGCCTCAGCTCCACTGAAACCATTCATCCTTCTGAGAACCAAGGGACCTCACAGAGGGTGTCTCTGATAGCAGAGGAGCCTGGTGGTACCTCTGTGAACAGTGAGTAGCTCTAACCCTCTCCAGCACCCTCCTGACTGGGCAAGGCTGTTGCAGGGATTTGGGCTGGGAGAGCAGTCCAGGGAGGTGGGCGAAGCCAAGCCCTGTCTGAGGTGTCCCCAGGGTCTGTTTGGCTGCACCATATGAAAGTCAGCTTTGGGGGAGAAATGCTAGAGGCAGTTCAAGCCAAGCAGATGGGATGAGTGAGAACCAGGTCCCTCAGCCTTCCACTCTGGCATGTGTAGTTTTCTTCATTACGTGCTGGGGTCTCTCAGGATGGGGAGAGGTCAGCAAGAGAGCCCAGTTTAGTTGAATCACTGCATCCAGGCTTGGGGTGAGGGAGTTTGTGACATCCTGAGCTCCTGCCTTGCCATCCCTGGGCAGTGTTTTCCACTGAGAGGAGCTGATGTGCACCTACAACAGCATCTGCTCCCGTTTATGGGATGGGTGATACCTAAAAGTCACCTATTTTAGGGCATTTTGCAAGGGCATGTTGTGATAGGGCAAGGAAGAGGGGCTTAAAACTGGAAAAGGGAAGACTTAGATGAGATATTAGCAAGAAATTCTTTCCTGTGGGGTTGGTGAGGCACTGGAACAGTTTGCCCAGAAGTTGTGTCTGGCCCATCTCTGGAAGTGTCCAAGGCCAGGTTGGACGGGGTTTGGAGCAGCCTGGGATAGTGGAAGGTGTCACTGTTCATGGCAGAGGCTTTGGAATGAGATTATCATTAATGTCTCTTCCAGCCCAAACCATTCCATGAGTCTAGAGTTGAATGATCTGAAGATGAATTAATGTCCTCAAAGACAGCAAAAGCAGCTGTGGTCTGTAGCTGTTTTTCAGGGTGGTTGCAGCTCACAGTGTGCATTGAATTGGCTCCTGACCCTCTCTGCTCTAACAAATTCCTGTTGATTTCTCAGTGACAATTCCTGACATGATGTTACTGAGGGCAGCCTCGGTCTCTCCTCACAGGGGCTGGGTGTTGAGGGGGTGTGAGCAGAGACCCTGCTGCTTTCACTCAAGTAGCTGTTCCCACCTCTGCCACCCTTTCTCTGTGACTTTACCCCCCGTGAACTGGGACCTGCACGTGTAACACCACCGGGTCTCACCCGCGCACGCCTGTGGAGCGCTGTGGCTCTGAGATGCTAAAAAACCCAAACCAAACCCACCAAAAAAACCCCAGGTGGATGAAAATCCATCTCTTTTACGTTTGCCCATGCTTCCAGCGCCCAGGCAGAGCTAAGCAGGCGCTGTGTGGGAGGGGATCTTTGCCCTAATGCCATCTGCAGCCGCCCGAGCCATACGGAGAAGGTGTGCTTGGATTTCGACCGGCTACTCTGCAATGTTGCTGTTTCTATGGTAACTATTTTTTATTCAACAAGAGGAGCTTAAAAATCCGTAGGGCTAAATCCAGTCCTCGGCAGAAGCATCTGCAGTTTTTTCAAGGGGCTCTTCAGTAGGTGCACTTTGGAGCTGGCTCTCGTTTCGGGGTTGTGGTGTCTCTAAAACCTCCCTCCCTGCAACCCTTCCTCAGCATCTCGCCCCACATCTCTACATTTTGGTCGTCCTCTGATGGCCCTTGTCAGACCATGGGGACAATTTGCACGTGTTTGTGTCTTACAGGGGATTTCTGTCTCCCTGCAGAGAGTGCACCTTCAGGGAAAATTGCTCCGTGTTTAGCACGGGAAGTTGGTGAATCACAAACAAGACTGATTCATCTGCAAATAACGCAGAGGGTTGCATTTGCTAGCATTTCTTTCTTTATTTCCTTCTTTTTTTTTTCCTCAATTAAAAAACAAATGCCAGATTCCTGTGGAGGCAGTTTAACCACTGCTATTACTGTGTTTGTGACTGGTTCCTACACGTGAGCTTTGTGATTAAAATTAGGCTATTAGGAACAGCCAGTTTCTTGGAGAAATTGGAGAAAACACGCAGGGGAAGTGAATTCTTTGAAAACAAAAACCAAATCAACTTATATGTTCCCGGTTTTACCGGATGGGGCCTGTCCTCTCTGTCCTTTATTAGGGTAAACCAGGAGAGATGGGACTGAAGGCAAGAGTATTTCACACTGTTATGGTTAAAGGAGGCTCAGGTCAATAATTTATTAAGTGGTCAGTGTTTCAAATCAGCCTCTCAACCTTGCAACTTCTCAGCATTCAAGCATAGTTCTGAATTTTGCATGTAGTTGCAGTTTTGTAATTTGGGTGCATCTGACTGTCCTGGACCAAAAGAGCCCTGGCTTTTAAGACTATTTGAAAATTAGCCTGAAATTTGAAAATTAGACCCAAATGAGAGCCTTCTGCTCTTTTCTATACACTGTGTAAGCTGCGGCATTTAAAATCATATTACTCCAGGGGTCTTGAGCAGAATGAGCTAAAAATGGACATTTCACAATCTGAAAGTGATGAAACCCTCTTCCTTGGATTTGGGGACACAGATAGAACCAGCCCAGAGTGCAGCTTCCCTGAATGCCACAGACAAAAGCAGCTTAGCCAGGTCCCCCTGCTCTATCAGCTTTACCCAGTGCACTGTAAAATTACCTGAGCTCCACTCTTGTGACATGGACAAAATTGAGTTTATTTACACCCAAATGGCCTTTTTTTAGCAGGAATTACATTTGTTGACCTGGTATTTAGCTACCAGGTTGGGCAAATGGTGATGATTTCGAAATTTCTCCTTCTGATTCCATCACCTAGAACTAATACTTACTGACTTAATTCTCAGGACTTCAGCATGTCACCCACACAGGTACTTCCCTAAGGCTTACTCACATCCCTAAGAGTTGCAATGCTTTTCTAAATCTGTTTGTGGGTCTCTTTTGGAGTGACATTTAGGCTGCCATGTCACCTGGGATTTCTGAAATCCACCCTGCTGTTGGCTTGTTAGCTGAGGGGGGAGAAAATCATGTGGCTATCTTACACCCTAAAAGAAAGAAGGCTGGGAATTTGGAGCCTGTTTCTGCTCCCAGCGCTGTCTTGTTGGCTGACTTGTTACTTGACCTCCAGATGTTGCAGTTCCCAGCCCTGCATGTGATGCTGGATGCAGTGAGCTGCTGCAAAGCCCGTCAGTAATTTTTGCAGAATAATTACAGAAACACAAGCAAAGATGGAAATCATGGTGCAGATGTGTATCAAAGCAGGGCTGCCTTTCAGGTGGCCCTGAGGGTCACAGCCTGTGCATTTGCAAATGCACCCCCTGCTCTAAAGCTGTGAGCATGGGGCTAAGTTTAATTGCTTTTTTGGGATTATAGTGAGGGCTGTGACAGCTCTGGCTGTTGCCAGTGGGTTTGGACTGTGAGTGACAGACGTTCATTGAGGGCTTTGGCAGTCATTACCCGTCAGCTGTAATCCATCACGTTACAGCCTGTGACCCTTGGAGTGAGCGGCTGTGGTGCCCGTGCCACGTTAATTTGCTGAATGTTTTGTGGTGTGATTTTTCACTTTGCTGTAAGGGACTCTCCTGCATCCTTTTTGATTGTCAGTCCAGGTTCCTTGACTGCTCCTCAGCAGCCAGAGGGTGTTTCCATTGCCCTCTCAGGGCTTGTGAACCCCAGGACAGGCAATCTATTGGTATAAATTATAGAATCCTGGAATTGTTGACTCATTTAGTTTGGAAAACACCTCCAAGATCGAGTCCAGCCATTAACCCAGCACTGCCAAGCTCACCACTAAACCATGCCCCCAAGTGCCACATCTATACAGCTTTTAAATCCCTCCAGGGATGGTGACTCCAGCACTTCCCTGGGCAGCCCATTCAGTGTAGAAATTTTTCCTAATACCCAACCCAGACTTCTGTGTGGTCAGCGAGGCTGCTCCTGGGAAGCACTGACTGCCAGTGGGAGTAAAGGCCCATGGTGCATGAGGCTTTAAAATGCTCCAGCTGGTCAAAACTATTCTGCCCCTTGATCTCCATTTCAAAGGAAATTGAAAGTCACTTGGAGAAGTTGCTAGAAAATAATGGCTGGTGACGTCCTCACTGGTGGCATTGAATGCTGTGAAATAGCAGCCAAGGGTCGAATGCTGCCACCCATTATCATTTCAGGCATTTCTTTTGTTCAGCTGCAGAGCCTGGCGGGGACCAGGAGAAAGTCTCACCCCTCCAGCCCTCTCCTTGTAGCTGCTTTTATTAAACAGGCGTCGTTCCTGTCAACGTGAATAAAGGGAAGAGAGAGCAGTTCATTATCCAGTGTATCACTTTGAGTCTAATACTAATTAAAAGCTTTGCCATCACTTCTCTGGAACCTATTCTTAGAAATTATGTAAATTAATTGGAGTTTTGAAGAGGAACATATGCCAAATCCTAAGTAATTCCCTGCTGGCTGAGGCAGCTCCAGCACTGGAGCTGGAGAATGGCATCAGGAATCTTTTTTCTTTCCTTTTGTGGCTGCAAAAAATATAAAGCTGCTTTGGTAAATTTTGATGATTCTCTTTAGCCAGTATACGAGACAGATCAAATATCCAGACCCTGACCATTTTCCAGAGAGGTAAAATACAAAGGCTTTTTCTCCATGAAAGCTTTTCCATCTCAAGAATGACATTTAACACAGAAAGGGTTTTTACTTCCACAGCATTTCTCCAAAGAAATGCATGTTCCTGCTTCAAAGAGGATTTTGACCCTCAAAAGGGAGATGTACTTGAGATCCCGTGAACTCCCCTTGTGAGTTCACTCTTGCTACTAATTTAATGGGGAAAATATTTACTTGCTATGCTGAACGACAAGGGAGATTTGATCCCAAGGTACACAGTGCTTTTGAAGTAAAATACCTTTAAATATTATTAGTGCTTTTTTCCCCCCATCTGATTATTTTTCCCCTTTGAAAAAAAGCCAAAACAAATAAAAGGAGAAACACCAAAGGAAATGATTCAGATAAAAAGGAGAAGCAGTATGGTTTGGTGTCAGTATATTTTGGTCTCAATCAACAAATCACTTTAAAAGTTGATTAAACTACTTGCGTGTTTAAAGATAAACATGATTAAGTACTTTGGTGGATCTTGGCTTATTACATATTGAGGCTGGATCGAGCGTGAGTTGAATCTTGGAACGTTTGTGGGGAGGTGCTGATTCCAGATGCACATTTTGCACAGTTGTCTTTTCTTCACAACCTTGCCCCGAGGATTAAGGGACTCGGAGTGTGGATCCTCACACTGGAGGAGGCAGCCCTCCTCTCCAAATGCTGTTTTTTCCTTTTAGGGGTTTGAAGTTCAGTGCTGGTGAGATTGGAGTCTTGCAGCCATCATCTTTTCCCTCTGAAGCCTTGTCAGTATTAAAGGTGGCAGTTTTCAATAGGACCTTAAAGCTCATCTCCTTCTACTCCCCTGCCACGGGCAAGGACACCTTCCACTATCCCAGTTTGCTGGCCTTGAACACTTCCAGGGATGGGCATCCACAACTTCTCAGGGAAACCTGTTCTAGTGACTCAGTGCCCTCACAGTAAAGAATTTGTTCCTAATATCTGATCTAAATCTGCCTTTTTTCAGCTTAAAACCCTTCTCCCTCATCCTGTCATTGCATGCCCCTATGAAAAGGATGCTCAAACTCCTGGATGTCTGCTCCTTCCTCATCCATTAGTTCCTTGGGCTCTGGGCCATTATTCTTAAATATTCCTCAGTTTCCTCATCAGTATTTTCTTCTGCTTTGAGACAAAATCCATTATAGTTCTGTTGGTGTTTTTTTTCTGCTTTTTGGTTCTCAGTGGAAAGGGCTCCGCAACACGCTGCAGGTTGGTAAGATGAAAAACAGCCATTCATTTAGCAGTGGTTGGAGCTTGTAAAAATCCTTATCTCAAGCAGCAGTTGGAATGTAAGATCCCAGAATAGAAGTTGTTAAGTCCTTACAAGTGCAGACAGTTCTTGGGAGAAGAAAGCACAATGAAACACAACTTTGGATCAATAGAAAATCATTTTAGAACAAGAATACCACATGTAGCAATGAATGTAGATGAGATTGTTGTTCCTAACCACTTATTAGATAGCAAGCTTTCTGCATGTATTTTGGAGTAGTCTGTGAGTGTGTGCTAAATATAACATCATCTCTCTTTATGCTTGCATTGGCTAATGCACCAGGGGTTTAGAAATACTGTGGGACATTTTTATTGAATGAACACAAAATGCAGTCATTACCCTGAATTGGGGTGGCAGCTTGTGTGACTGTTAGATAGGGGTCACAAGGGGTGAAGTAATTAGGTGTTAAACACTAAACTGGTGGCAAACTGGGGAGTTGAATGTGGGCTGCTTCTGAATTTCAGGACTGCATCCTGCATCACCAGAGCTGCTGTGGGGAGCCCTCTGTGTGTAGCCTGTGGGTGCAGCCAAGTTTTATCCCAGGTGGAAGTGTTATATTGGGCATGCACTTGGACACAGCTGCCTGTTCTCCCATCATCATGTTTTCTGGTTACCCACATTTTGGGTCTGAGTTAATTGTCCAAGCCTTAATCCGTTTTCAGTCTCCTGGCTGGAAAAAAATGTCTTTCCATCTTGGAGACTAGCCCAGGTGCTTATTTTGGTGGCCTGCAGGTGCTGGACATCCATCAGGATTAAATCAGGGCCATGCTGAGCTGTTTACATCCATCTCGTGCCTTACCCTGGGGGGCTTCAGTTTGAGCCTTGGCACCTCTGGGCTCTCAGTTGCTCCCAGAGGGTGGTGGCTGTCAGAGGTGGAGAGGCTCTGCCCACTTATAAGATTTTCCAAGCAGCAGTTTTTCAGCCAGGTCCTCATTTTGGTGAGCACAGTCTCCTTGTGGGCCAGATTCTGGTTGGATGCTGCTCCCATCTCCGCAGCCTTCCCACAGCCGAGCTTCTGGGCCATGTCAAATTCATGGGGTATTACTTCTAAGGATGAGCTGTTCACAAGCAAAGGTTCTCCTCATCTTTCTTTGAAGTCATCTCTATCCCTGGGAAAAGAGGTCTTCTTCTTCCCTTGGGGCAGTGGGTCTTCATCACTCTCCTCTCTCTATTCATGTCTTTTAGAAGATCATCTGTTTAGTCAGCACAAGTGCCTTTGCTCATGTTCTTTGGTGTTTCTGCCTGGTTATGCTGAGATGGACATGCCCTGTACTTTGGGTGTGATGGGCTTGGTGCTGTAGAGGTGTCCTCTGGGACTCAGGTTGTCTCCTCTCTTTCTGTGCTTGGGCTGGCATGAAAAGAACATAGGACCAGCTAAGTTGACAGAACCCATGTGGATGTCTTTCAGATAGATTTTCAGGTGTATTGGCTCCTTCTTGGTGTCACCAGGTGTTCCTCTTCCCACAGGACCATGCTGATTTGAGAAACCACTTCTTCACTGTGGGGATGAAGCTGGAGGCAGTGAATATGAGGGAGCCATTTCATATCTGTCCTGCATCAGTGACCAAGGTGAGTGCTCAGAAAGGAGGAATGGCAAGAGCCTGACTGGGAAACCCTTCCTGATTTCCACCACATTTAGGGGGGGGAAAAAAACAGGTACTTAAGTGGCTGGAGAACACGTTAAGAAATAGGTTTAAAATCCATGGATGTTCCTAATTAATTCTTTCTTTCCCACAAGCAACATCAACTGATTCCATGCACTTAAAACCAATGGGGATGAGCACATTCATCTATCACTTGCATGCAAAAAAAGGGATCCCTCTTTTGTTTTTGTCTCCCCTCCATCCATGTGTATTTTCCCTGCACATCTGAGAAATAAAACAGCTGAATGGAAGTGGTAGCTGGATATTTAATCCACATACTCAAATGCAAGAGAGAGGGAGGCCCTGGGGTCTTCAGGATCATCTCCAGTCACTGCTCAGCTGTGGGACCCTGAACCTCAGAGCTTTCCATTGTTTCATTTCACCCATCTCTAAATTTCAGGCTTTGATCTCTTGGGTAGAAACACTTTGATGAAAAGGTTTAGATGAGAGCAAATTATTTCCAGTAGTTTGATCCCCAGGTTTGTCTGTTTCAGCTTTCCATGTTACCTAATGTCGCAGCAAATCTTAACTCCTGATTTTGCTCTCTTCTTTTTCACCCCTTAGGTTTTTAACAATCATTATTTACAAGTGACCATCGATGACTTGAGACCTGAACCCAACAAAATCTCAATGCTTTGCCATGCAGATTCCTTGGGGATCTTGCCAATACAGTGGTGCCTTAAAAACGGAGTCAATCTCACACCTCCCAAGGGTTTGTATTCCTTCTCAGAGTGATTTTTGGGTTTACTCTGAAGGACATTTGCTTGTTATTATTGCTTTTACAGTTGTGGTGGTGGTTGCTGCAGGGTTATCAGCTGAAGTATCTCAAGCCAGAGTAGTTCTCTGGAGTGATTGGGGCTGTTCTGGCTCCTATCAGCCCATGAACATCTCAACAAATGTGTCTTGCTTGGTGGATTGATGTCCCTGTGCTTTGAAGTCTGATTCAGGTTTGTGAAATCCTTGTGAATTCCCGTGGAATGAATCCTAGCAGTTCTTTGTGTGTGTAGAGAGCAAAAGGAGCACTGAAAGTCGAATCACTGTAGAGGCAAACCCTGTTTCATCCACCTTGCTGCAACACCGAGGCAAGCAAAGCTCCTAAGTCTGAATGTCTGAGTTGAAAACAGCTGCCTGCCCAGGAGTGTGGAGGGATTTCCTTGGCTATCTCAACAAATCCAAGGGCACACTGCGAGCAGTGTTCAGGTCAGAGCCAGGAGCAACAGCCTCCAGCACTGCTGTTCCTCAATTTTGTAGCAGTGCAGTTAATTACTCTCAACTTCAGACAGCCACCTGTGGTGGCCTAGGAATATTTCTTTGCTTGCAAAATGTATTGGTTCCCTGGAATTCCAAGTTTTTGAAGCTGACTGGGTTGTTGGTCTGCTGCCAAAAATCCGTGTTGCTTGGGAGAAAGAAATGCCTTAAAAAAAAAAAAAAAGTTAAGCTAAGTTTTGTGTATGAACTTTTGTCTTCATTTTGGAAAAGGCATGATGCTGCCAAACCCAGGGAAGGGAAGGGTTATCCCCTACCAGATTCGGAATCCTCTTATGTATATCCAGAGTGCTTCTTCAGCACATGTAATTTGAAATTCCCACCAAAGTCCTGAATCCCTGTGTGTGCAGCTGCATGCAGTGCATCCATTACTGCTCTACTGCTTCTGCTGAAATAAATCTGCTGTCTGGGGCTTTAGCTCTCTCCTGCTGAAACCCAGGTGTAATCACAATGTGTAAGCACTTACTGATACTGGCCAGAAAAGTTCCTGAAAATGAAAGTAAATGGAATATTCTGGGTTTTTTTCCACCCAAATTCACATGCAGCTTGCCCTAGGCAGGATCGTTAACTGAAGGAGACCATAGGCTTAGAAATCTCCAACCCATGCTGATACAAAGCCTGTCTGAGTTGGTGTTTTATGGGTTAAGTGTGTGTGAACTCCCTTTTAGATGCCAACATTTCAAGACATATCTGAAGCATCTGTCATGTGAATGTTTTTCAGTTTGGCCCGGTCTAGTGGGAGGTGTCCCTGCCCATGGCAGAGGGGTGGAACTGGGTCACTTTCCAGGCCCCTTCCAACCCAAACCATTCTGTGGTTCCGTGCTCTCATGTGACCCCTGGTTATTGGGATCCACCTGTGCCCCTGGGAAAGTGCAGAAACTCCCCTTACTCCCCTGGTGAAAATCAAATTTGCTTTCTGCTGTGAGGTCAGAAATCCTGGGGAGAAGCTATTAAAGAGGCATAAAGCCAGTGGCAGATAAATGCATTCTGTGTGTTGCTGTATTTTTTATACTGTGTGTGGGGACTACATGTCCAAACTGAATTTTAGCGCCTTAAAACTTTTTCTCTGAGCAGACATTTGAGTTACTAAAATGTAATCAGATATTGAAATGAGTTATTTGAAAGTAAACACAAATTAAACACAACAAAAACCCATAAACCACCAAAAAAGCAAGCAGACAGAAAGTGAAAAGCATCCACACCCCTGGTTAATTTAGGCTTGACAAGAAGGTTTTCTGATCTCAAAATCAAGTGGTATTTTTTCGTCAGAACAATGTGCAGGTCGGGGTATTGGAGTTCAGAGTCCTTTATTTGTCTGATATCCATCCTCTTGCCTTTTTGCCTATCAGAGCTTTATTGAAGACAAACAAAGAGTAAATGGATCATGAACAGGAGGTGCAAATATTTGCTACTTGAAATAGAGAGCAGTATTTTCCTGTACAGTGCCAAAAATGAATACCCATTAACTGCTGCTGTATAAACATTGAACAAGCTCTGTTTATATTTATTAGAGCAGGATTTATAGACCACTTCCCTTTAGAGTAACAATCATTGTTTTATGAGCTATTATTAAGTGGGGGGAAAAAACATTCTGATAATGCTCCTAGTTGTAAAGCTTACTAAGGAAAAGCCACTTCCAAAACCTCCAGTATGTTTATATTGTTTTATTTGCTTCTGATTAGGCTGCTGGGCTCTTCCATGCCCAGAGCTGAGGTGGCAAAGACGGTGGAGGTGTTGCATGTTGGAGCAGCAGCTGAATTGTTCAGGCACAGCTCTGAGTGTTGTCACTTGGGCTGAGCCTCGCAGGGTGGCAGGGTCTGTGCTGATGGAGGCACTGGGTGCCTGGTACCCCCCCTGTGTGCTGAGGGAGGCAGCTGAGAACAGGATCACAGAATCAGGGAATCAGTAAGGTTGGAAAAGACCCTCCAGTCATCTTGGATCATCGAGTCCAACCTTTGATCACCACCTTGTCAGCCAGACCACAGCACTGAGTGTCCAGTTGTTTCCTGACCACTTCCAGGGGTGGGGACTCCACCACTTCCCTGGGCAGCCCATTCCAGTGCCTGACAACGCTTTCAGTGAGAAAATTCTTCCTGATATCCAGCCTGACCCTCCCTTAGCACACCTTGGTGCTGTTCCCTCTCCTCCTGTCCCTGTTCCCTGGGAGCAGAGCCCGACACCCCCGGCTGTCCCCTCCTGGCAGGGAGCTGTGCAGAGCCACAAGGTCCCCCCTGAGCCTCCTTTTCTCCAGGCTGAGCCCCTTCCCAGCTCCCCCAGCTCCTCCTGGGGCTTCAGACCTTTCCCCAGTTCTGTTCCCTCCTCTGGACACGCTCCAGCCCCTCCAGGTCTCTGAGGCCATGCAGTCCCAGAGCTGGACACAGCCCTGGAGGTGCAGCCTCACCAGGAGAAGGCCACAGGCAGACAAGCCAGGGCTTTTTTGAAGTCAGTTCTTGGGTGTTCCCCTCTTGTAATTCTCCTTGAGGTGCTGCAGTGTTATTTTTAACTCCCCAGCTGCCCTCCTGGGTTCCATTCCTGCTGAAGCCTGAAGGAAAAGGGCTTCCAGTAATTCCAGGGGTGCAGGGCCAAGCCAAGGGGTGGTCGTGCAGTGACAGCACAGTCAAGGTTTTGTACCTCACTAAAACGCCTCAAATGTGCCTTTTCCATCCACTCTGACAAGATCTGTGTAGCTTAAAATCGAGATGCAAAATCCATCTGTGAGGGATTTAAATTAGAGATTAAAAAAAGAGATGGAGAAGAAGTGTGAAGAAAATACTGTTGTGGAAATTGTTAAAAAACAATGCAAGGATATTTTTTTGTCTGAAAAAAGAATATTCTTTATAAGTAACTCCCTTTTTTTTCCTTCCCTGCACATGTTTTGGTTTTTAATTATTATGCACTTTAATGCCCCACAGAGACAGGCATCTTAGCTCAAGGCTTTATCTCAGTAATTTGTTTGTCATGAATGCAATTATTAGGATTAGAAATCATCTTATCCGAGATACTTGGATCTTAGCAGGGTGCTTGGCGCATTGTTTTCAAAAATTTTACCTCCTTTTTTTGGGATCTGGCAGACTGATAGGAGATTACACTCAGTATTCCAGTCCTTGCCTGTAAAAAAAATAGTCACAGTTTTCATTGTCATAAATGATTCATTCACATTTGATCTTGAGTGTCCCTTTTTGACTGTCAGTGCAAAAGCCATTTAGGGATGTTCTGTGTAATGAGGCCAGGCTGAGATGCCAGAAAGGGAGATTGAGGGGAGAATTTGGCCTTTGGGTGACTCCTGAGAAACTTTCCAATGAGAGTAGTTCTGCAGTAATGTCATAAGAGCATCCACAGGCCCCTGGCCAGGATTAGTACTCACTGGTTTCAAGCACTGCAAAAATAGAGACTAAGAGGCAGGCAAAAAAAAAAAAAGCCCCCAAAAACAAATTTAAGAAAAAACAAAACAACATTTCTCTCCCAGGAATTTATTGCCTAAATTGCCAGGTAACAATAGTAGATGAGCAGAGGTCTGATTTGTCTTTCTGTGATGGGACTCCTTGAGAGATGCTCATATAAAGGAATCCCTTTATTTTACCTAGAAGCAGAGGCTGAAGGGATGATCTGCTTGCTGAGGCTGGGAGATCTGCATTCATTTTCCTGCTCTGCTCCAGATTTCTGTAACATTCTTACTGTGATGGGATTCAGCATCATGATGAACTGCTGGGGAGTCAGTCAGGGAGGGTACATGAGTGAAGAGAGGAGAATTTGTCTCCTGCTTTGAAAGAGAGGATGGATCAGCTTCTGATTGTGCTGATCCTGAGGGACAGCAAATAACCCATGTTGAGCTCCATAACCCCATCTTTTAGACAGCTGAAAGCAGGAGAAAAAAATCCATAACTAGCCCCATGTGGATATTTGGGACAGTGGCACTTCTCATTAGTTTACAGGTTTGTTAAAAGTTGGGGAGATGCTCACAGAAAAGGGAGAACAGGGAAAATAATTATGTCCTACTGCTTTTTAATGGAGACTTGGCAGGGAAATGCAGGAGGTGTGTGAGTGGAGGCTGGAGAAGCCTTTATCTCTCACAGTGTGTAAGCAGGGGCCCTGCTGACAGTGCACAGGTCACTGAGGCAGGATGAGATGCTGAAACACAGATGTTCACCTCCTTGGAGCCTGTTTTGTCCTCTCTCTGTGGTGTGGAGTGGTGGCTGATGGCTCTTTTTGTTTTGTCCTCCTGCAGGTTACTCTGGCCAGGACTTTGACTGGGCAGACTACCAGAAACAGTGTGGAGCTGAGGCAGCACCTCACCTGTGCTTTAGAAATGTAAGTTCTCCCTTTTGCTCCTGTCCATCCACGTGGAACAAAACAGCTTGCACAGAAAAGGTGCTGCAAGGCTTTGAGAGGTTCTCCCAGAGCACCATGAGGCTGCCTTAGAAAGGAAACTGGTGGAGTGTTTCAGGTCTCCATCTCTAAAAGAGAAAAAAAACTTACTTTAGTCTTGTCTTTATCAGTAATTATTCTGCTCTTTATTCTCCCTCTGGTTTTGTACAGCACAAAAAGGATCTCAACTGGTTATTGTAATTAATTCATGTTTTTACATTTTGGGTGTTTTCTCTGTATCCCAGGGGGGATAGATTTAACCAAACCACATGTATTAAAATGCTAAATGTTGAAAATGTTGAGGATGATTAATCCTCATGGATGCTCTGGTCCTTGGGACAGTTCATGTCCTTCCTTGATGAAGCAGCAGTGATGTGAGAGTGATGGATGCCATTAAGATTCACAGCTTTTGAAATAATCTTTTGCAGCCTGTTTTATGGCAATGACAGTCCTGTGTGGCTTGATCTGACAGGTATTCATCACTTGGGGAAAGGCAGATGTAGCCTTCTGCCTTTTCCAGTAACCTGGTGCTCTCCTTCATGTGCCCATCAACTGATGGAGGTCGAGCTCCCATCAATAACTGAAAATACTCCTGGTGGTGGTACCTGAATGTTAGTGCTGCACCTAAAATGGGCACAGAACGCTTTGCAAAACAAAGTGGTGGTGTGAATGATGGACAGGCAGGTTTCTGGAGGAATTGTACAGCTTTTCACAGGGCTCAGAAGTCACAGGACTGTGGGATGGGGTGTTCATGGAAAGCAGAATGAGGACAGGCACCAGCTGTGGTTTTCCATGGCCTTCCTCATCTGTGGCAGCCCAGGGGCAGCCTGGCTTGGAAGGTTTCATAGTGAATTGGTGAATTTTTCATTGACAAACTCAGAGGACCTGTGCCATGAAGAGAGTCTGACTTGGGAGTCAAACCACAGTAAGGATTTCTTTGCCCCATAAAGACCCTCTTCCTGAAGGGACTTGAAGCAGGGATTTCCAGCAGTCCTGAGGGAAGCTGGACAGTGCTGCATCCCACCAACACAGTGGGGCTGTTTGTGCATTTCTCTTCTACAAGTATCCCCATCTTTTCTTTATATCACTTTTCATTTTGCCAAGTAATGAATCTCTTCTCTCAGCCCTGGCAGCCTTGAGAAAAGTCTCTGCATAATATCCTCTAAGATTAAGTCAGGTCAGAGCATTTTTTGGTCCTTTTTTTTTTAAGGAAACATTCACTAGATGAACATATGTCTCATATTCTTTCACTTTTAACAAATAACACAATTCTTTTCAGAGGGATCTGCTCTGTTGTCACTTGTGCAGCCTCCTGGCTGGCTGGTCCCCTTGATTTGTGGCTGTGAGGGGCTCTTTGATGGAAGCTTTTTGCATCTCCCACCTCCTGCAGCCAGACGTGGTGCTGGCAGTAGAGGTGCTGTAGCTCTTTCCCCGGGAGGGATTTTTAACAAGGAGAGGCAGTTATGAAATGGATTGACGTGCCCAAATGCTTAGTAAAATAAACTCCACCTAACTGTTTTGCCATTGATTTTGTATAAATGAGCCTCCAGCACTGAACTGCAATGAAAGGAGCCAGGGTGATGATAAATGGCGTTGCCTTGTTAGGCAACATAAAAGGCATTTAAACAAACTCAGCCTGCATTCCTGCAGCCGTGGCCATTAGCAGCTTTTGCAGGGTGAAGCTGATCTGTGTGCTGAGCAAGGCTTGAGGCAGTCCAGGCTGTTTTTGAGAGTAGCAGCGTGTTCTTGGATGGAAAAGAGACCAAAGCCATGAGGTTTTAGTCTCTCAGAGAGCTCTCAGTGGTTGTTCAAGGTGAAATGCCCATGGTCCTTGCTGTTGTACCAGTGGGAGAAGGGTTGAATTTGAGCCTGGCTTCCAGTTTCTCACATAGGATGAGGGTCTAGTGTCATTTTGAGTCAGTGACAATTATTACTCATCCCAGTTACTATTAGCAAAAATATCTCCGGGGGGGAACCCCTTCTGTGCTGCTGTGTGCAGAGAGATGCAGAGCAGGTGGAACAGAGGGGACAGAAATCCAAGGAAAGCAAGCCCTGTTATGGACACAGGTATTGCATTTTTAACAAGGAGTATGTTTTCAGGGGTAGTGGTAGGGGAGATACTGGGAAGGGACTGTGAGTAAGTGACAAGAGGGGACATTGGAAGGAACGGTGGCAATGAACACAACTGGATCCATCTACACTCCAGCCAGTGTCCCTGAAAGCCTTGTTCATTGAGCCTAAAATGGAATCACAGGATGGTTTGGGTTGGAAGGGACATTTAAAGACTGTCTACTTCCAATCCCCCCATCCCATGGACGCTGCTGCCACCCACTAGACTGGGTTGCTCAGCGTCTCATCCATGAAAACTTCATGAAGAAAAGGATACTTGAAAAGCTTACTCAAATATCTTTAGTCAGCTTGGGTGGCTGAATGTATGAAGAGGTTTCTCTGGTCTCAGGCAGGATGGTTTTTTGCTTTATAAGGTTTCTCCTAGTGAGGTGAGAGATGCTTAAGCACAGGAGTTCTGAGAGCCCTCTGGGTGGTATCCCATTAACAGAAAATGCATCTCTGGCAAACACTCAAACGTGCTTGGAGCTGATGTGGAGCAACCTCCTCCCAGTCTCCTAGGAGTCAGGGGTGGGAGTAGAACATGACATGATCGTCATCACTGATTTTTCATATGGATGTTGGTGCAAACCTGCTGCAGCATGGGCTCCTCTCTCCAGGGTCACAGCCTCCTTTGGGTATCCCTCTCCTGTGACAGAGGTCCTCCAGGGGCAGCAGGTGGGTCTCTGCTCCCCTGCAGACCCCCATGTGCTGCAGGGGCACAGCTGCCTCACCGTGGGCTGCACCAGCACAGCTCTGATTTGACTCTGGATGCCTTTTCATTCTTCAGGGTATCCTGCCCTTCCAGAAGAAAGCAAACCATGCTAAATTTATGCTTCCCAGCAGATGCTCTGGTTGAAGTTGTGCAGTGCTGCAGTGCCGTGTTTCAGCACTGTCTCTTGTTACTCTTGCAGACATCCTTCAGCCGTGGCTTCACCAAGAACATGAAGCTGGAGGCAGTGAACCCCAGGAACCCTGCAGAGATTTGTGTGGCTTCCATCACCTCGGTGAAAGGACGGTTGATGTGGCTGCACCTGGAAGGTAAGTGCTCTAAAGGCTGCCTGTGTTTGTCTGCTTCACTCACTCTCTTCATTTTGTCCTTCATCCTCTGCACAAAATTGCTCTCTCCAGCTTTTCAGTTTTATACACATTGACCAGTTATTTGTCATGAGGAATTACATTTACCTGCTCTTTTGCTGGGGGAGCTGCAAGTTCCTCCACCCTCCCATCCACGTGGGCTTTATCACGCTGATAACAACCTCCTCCCTGGCATCATGGTACACCTTCATCCTAGGAGTAAAGGTTTGCCTCACTTGTTCAGCTGAGACTTCCAGAGCAATTCCCAACCTGACAGTTTGTACAGGAGGAGAGGTCTCTAATCAAAGCCCTTAAAGTTGGTAAAAACACTACCAGGTAACCCAAAGTGTTATAGTTCCTCCTGAGTGTTTGCTTTTGGTAGGACTGTGTGCAGTGGCAGGTTTTGGTTTTTAACTCTTAAGATAATCGTTTGCCTTCTAGCTCAAGGTAGCAGCAGTTCATCTGCAGCTTGGTCTGGACACAGGGCAGGTTTTTTTTTTAATTGCTGGAATCAACAATTGTTTGAAATTCCATTCTCACTAAGGCTGTTGTTGAATTTACACCCATCTGGTCAAGGAATATGACCCATTTTGGCAACTTCTTTTCTTAAATGACCAGGTGCCTTCATTTGTATATGCCAAAGATGTGGATAGATGCAGTAAGACAGCAAAACACTCCCCCCTTGCTTCCTTCCCTCATCTGTTTCTCCCTGCCTTTTACTCTTTTAATTTCTTAAAGGATTTTTCTTTTACAACTTACCATAAAAAAAACCCCTGTGTGCATCTCCATTCTTTTGAGTTCTGATATATAGATGCTTTGAGCTTGGTTTATATCTCAATACCAGGAATTGAATGATCTGTAGTAAACAGAAAAGATGTAAAAGACTGCAAAAATAGAAAGAAATCTTTGCTGCTGTAGGAATACATCACTACAGCCTGCACAGTGTTATGCTAAAAGCAGGCATTAAAAAAAAAAACACAACCAAAAAAACCCTGCTTGTAGAGTTGTAAAATAAATGTGGCTTGAAGTACAGCATTGGTTTTTTTTTTAATATAGTGTTGTTTCTAACTGATTATTTATATTCTGGAAGCAGCAAGGCTCCACAACTACCACGGGAGCCCCTCACTGAAGACCTCAGGTCCCCCCATTTGTCACAAGCTTTCATTGTTGCCCTCCCAGTTCCCTAGTTTGACAGCCCAGGCTGCAGCCATAAACCAGGAACACAGGAGTTAAGCAGGGCCGAGTCGGACGTGAGGGAACATTGTGTGATAAATCACAATTTGTACAGTAGCAAAACCCTAAACTCGGGGGCGAGCGTTTAATGAGCAGCAGTGCGGTTCCCCCGTGCTGGAGGAGAAGCTCAGGACTGATGGGATGCTCTGCACTCTCTGCTACTTTATTACTCATCATCTGCATTGTTAATTTTTACTGGTTCATTTTAGATTTTAGAGCTTGAAGCTTTCTGGTGTGAATTTATACAAGTAATAATGCACGCTCCCTGCGCAGCCCAGGAGTTTGAGGAAAACCCTTTGGTTAATCACTTCTCCAGGGAGGTTTCCTGTAATTTCCCCTTTTACAGTTTTGTAGAGTTGCTGCTCTGTTCTACCCATCCTGTAAGATTCATAGCAGGACACAGTCATTTTCCTCACCCCGTTTCCAGTCTCCTTGTTTTCCCTTTAACCTCCCAATTCCCATGGACATTCCTTGCTCTGAGAAGAGAGCGGCATAAAACGCAACAGATGAAACTAATGAGTCTCAGAAAAGCTGTTTCCACTCCTGTGAGTGAGGCCAAAGGAAGCAGTAAGATGTTGGAAGTGGAAAGCGGGGTTATCAATTGCCAGAGGGCAGAAGCAGAGCCAGGGAGGACAGAGCAGCTGTGAAATGTCTTACAAGACAAACAGGGTGTTGCAGGAGAACGGGCATTGTGCTGTTTTCTTGCTCCTCGGGGTGGCTGCAGCTGTAAACTTCAGAACCAGAATGTTCATAGAACCATTTTGGTTGGGAAAAAACCCTTCACATCTCATTTATTGTTGCTTGTAAGCAGGAAAGTATATTTGACCTGGTTACTTTATAATAATCTAGAATTGTGGAATAATTAAGATTGAAAAGGACCTCGAAGATCATTGAGTCTGTTTTGTCAGAATAACACCATTACAATAATGAAGTAATTGGTTTTCCCAGAGCTGGTGACATTTCAGTGGGGTCTGTGTTGATTTCTTGCTCTGTTTCGGGCTTGGCCCATGGCCTGCTCACTGTGTGCCTGTCTAAGCCACTGACGCACTGTTGTCACATGGACTCCTTGCCTGGATCTGTGGTGTCAGATGAAAGTGGAGCTCCCCACTGGAGCTTTCATCAGGTTCAAACTGAGCAGTGACCACGTGGTATTTATCTCGTGGAGGGAAATGGTTTTTCAGGGAATTTCAGCTGCTGAAATCTTGTATTCAGTGAGTTGTGCTCTTCCCTTATGCCTTCATCCCATTCTCTTCCTCATATCCCAGTGAAGGAGACACTGTATTTTTAATGTATAGTGCATGGACACCATGCAGGGCTCAAGAGAAACACCACGACGACATCCATGAATCCACACAGACATCATGATTTCATTTTTTTTTTTTCATTATTTTCTCAAGCAGTGTGATCACCAGCACCTATTTCCCTGCCTCCTTCGGGTTTTTCATGCAGCCACAGAGCAGCAGGTTTATCACTGATCCAAATGCTGCACCTCAGCCTCGGTGCTGTTCCCATCACAAGTTCAATTACTGTTTCAATTACACCACAAGCCCTTGATGAACAGTGTGAAGCTCCCTGTAGTCATCTGGCTGTGCACAGTCAAACACTTGCTGCCTCAAGCAGGAGGCAAAGATGTTTTAAACAGATGCCAAGGCGAGGGTGATGCAGGGGAAGCTGCTGATCCTTTGGTCCCTTTTATTAGGAGATCACCCCATGCTGGTGCTGGAGCTGTCTGTCCTGGGGTGGAATTGGCAGAGGGAGGAGGTGAAGTTGCTGGCCCAGCTGTGCCAGTGCAGTTGAACTTGAATTGGAGTGGTTAAATGGTGCCTTGACTCGGGACACAGAGTTGTTTTTGAAAGAGCTCAAATCCAGCAGGAATATCTTCTTTGGATTTTGAGTGGAAATCAGGTAAATTAGGAAAAGAAGATGGGAGAAACTTCCTTCACTGAAGGGGTGGTCAGGCATTGGAACAGGCTTCCCAGGGTAGTGGTGGAATAAGTGTCCCTGGAAGTATTCAGAAGTCAGGTAGACGTGGTGCTGAGAGACACGGGTTAGTGATGGGCTTGGCAGTGATGGCTTAATGGTTGGGCTTTGATGATCTTGGAGATCTTTTCCACCCTAGATGATTCTTTGGTTCTGTGAGTGGGACCCACATTAATGATGACAGGAGATTGTCTTCTAAAGGAGGTGTAACAACCAGATTGGAATAATTGCTAATAATTGCTTTAAATAGAGATTTCAGGTGAAGTTTTGGAGTCAGCATCGTGCCAGAGACCTTGGTGCATGTGTCCCACTTGGGTTTTTTATACTGCTTCTCTCCTTTTGTGTGATCAGCTCTTGTTTCATGTGAGGAACCCTTGGAGAATTCGTGGCACTTCTGGACAGAAGAGTGGCCACCTCTCACCCTTAAAAAATGGGACTCAAGGGCAGAGCTGCACAAAAAAGCTTCAGGGAAGCACTGGGACATAAAAGCCTCTCTCTCACAGTGGCTACCACCCTGGGAAAGCCTAGATACACTCTCTTGCCATTAAGATCATGTATTCATTAAGTCCTTCTAACTCATTTAGGCAACTTTACAACGTATCCAGGAGTCAGCCAGGCCATCTTGTTGGGGGAAGTTGTGTATGTTTAACCTCCCTGGATTTTGGCTGCTTCACTGCACACCCTCACAGTGCTCTTAAGGGGGTTTCCTCTGAACCACGTTGCACTGCAAATGCAGCAGCCCCATCCTTGCTGTCTGTGCAAAACTAAAGATGAAATGTTGCCTGATTTTGGTGCAGGGAAGCAGAGATTTATTTTTACACGTTCCATCGTTCGCTCCCCCGGGCTCATGATGGATGCTTGGATGGCTCTGAGCTTGGTGTTCCCATGCCTAAAAGTCCCAATATCAATTTGTGTTTATAGGTCCACAGATGCCCTCTCCAGAGTACATTGTTGATGTGGAGTCCATGGACATTTTCCCTGTTGGCTGGTGTGAAGCAAATGCTTATAACCTCACCCCACCACACAAAGCTGTTTGTAAGTACATGGAGACCTGAGCAGTGCAGATCAGTGGATATATCAGGGATTTTTCCTAAGGTCTATAATCCCATTTTTGACACTTATCAACCTACCCAGCAGACCAGTAACCAGGCTGGAAATGTACTCCAGTAAATGGTAATAAATCTAATTAGTGACCAGACTGGAATTATGCAGTTTGTATTTGTTTCTGTGATCAGCCCCTCCAAAAATGGGATTGTCTGTGCTGGGAAGGCTTTTCCATGGTTTGGGATTGCACAGTGGGTTGTGGGTTTGCAGAGAGGTTGTTGGTCAGTGGGGTTTGTCAGAGGGAAACCAGGTTTTGTTGTGCTGAGCTAGGTTCACTCAGGCAGCTGAGTGGATTTGTGACGAAGACCTCAAATTGGGAAAACCCAAAACCATAAAATATCAGGTGGAATGGACATCATTCATACAGAGGCCATCCAGGTGCTTCTTTCCAAAACAGGATCTGCTCCTTTTAAATGGGGAAATGATTGCTGCCATTCTGTGATGGAGTTTCTTTCCTTTCCCAGAGTATCTGTCTCTTATTTCACTGCCCTTGCCAGCTCAGAGATTTTCTTAGTGTTCAGTTTAAATCCTCCCACAGCACAATTAAGCCCACAGTGTTTTGTCCTGCCTCCAGTGCATATTAAGACAAATTTCTTTCCTTTCTCTTTTCATTTGAAGGCAGTTCTTGAGAGCTCAGTGGCTTGGTGTTGTTCTCTTGTTCCAACATATCCAGTCTCAAGCCACCAGGTGAAAAATTGGCCTCACTGTTTATATTAATTAACATCCAAAAGGCAAATTTTAAAATGTATCAGCCCTTTCGAGGAGTTAAATACGCTTAAGTTAAAAATCAGGCAGCCAGAGCCTAATTTAGAATACTGCTATGGCAACATTATGCAGCCTTATCACATTTTATAGCTGGGGATAAATTATGCTGGAGGTAATCATGCTTGTAAAATGTAATCTTATCCATATGTGTTTCTGTATGGAAAAATATTTGTGTTTTTATTTTAATTTTTTTTTCTTTTATGCTGATCCCATAAAACACAATATTAGCATTCCAGAGGAAAGATTAAATGTATTATTACATCCTTAAAGTAGGTTTTAATGATGTAGTGACTTACTTAAAAAATACCAAGAAAAGATGGTGATAGTAATTAAGTACCATTTCATTGTGTTCAGAGTCGTTTTATAGTCAGTGCATTTACACAGCTTTTTATGCATTCTGGGTGTACTTAACAGGACAGAAGGGTACAAAATTATCTTTTTCTTCCTTGCTTCATTTTTGCAGTGAGAAGGAAGAGGAGAATTGCAGTTGTGCAACCAGAAAAACAGTGAGTTGTTTTGGATTTTTTTTGTTATTTAAGGTGTTTTTACAGGAATGCATTGGGTCTTCCTGGGGGGATAATACACAGCAGCTTGCCCAGATACACTGCCCAGATACTGCAGCACAGCCAGCAAGAGGATTCTTTTAAGTCTGAAATATTTGTTAGCATATTAGAAAGTCCCTTTAACAGCGATTTTTTTACTGTTTGGGGCTATACAGCCCCTGTGTGATGGTCAGCAAGGGATGCTCAGGGAAGATGGACATGTACAAGAGGGCATTTCCCTGTCTAGCTCTTGCAGTTTGCAGGAGCTTGGGTTTAAGGGAGGATATTTGAAGCCTGGAGGTCTAAAGCTGACACATCAGAGTGTATTTTTAGAGAAGGGGTGGATCTGGCTCCTTCACCTGCAATACCCTGGTCTGTGATCAACCATATGGAAGTGGAATTATGTTGGAGGTATCTCAGTTCCTCATCCCAGGCTGTTGCTGGTGCATCCTTTGGTCCAGCCTGAGGACTGATTCTGGCCCTTTGTCCTGTCTGATGCTATTAAAAACACCAAATACTTTATTAAATACACCCAATTTCTCTTTGAACAGGTTACCATCCACAGTGCCTGTTGAGAAAATACCTCATGACCTCTGCCCAGTTCCTCAGCTAGACACAACAGGTAAGGATCCTTATTTCAAAAACCCATGTCCTGCATGGAAGGGGAAGACTCCAAAAAGGCAGTGAGTTGTCACAGGGGTGGGGAGATGGAGCCACATCCTCAGGGGGTGGGAGGTGGAGTGAACCCACCTGATGTACAGCAGGTGAGGGTCTGGTTCTCCACGTGTCTTGCTGGGGCTATCAGATTTCCCCTGGAGCTTGCCCATTTCAGATGATGATATTAAACAAGGCTAATTAATCTCTCTGGTGGAGATGGGTGCAGGTTATGTGTTGGCACCAGTGAAATTGGGTACAGCAGGACCTGTTGGGTTCCCTGTGTTATGTCAGGACTGTGTGGTGTGGCTGCTGCTTCTGCTTCAGCACTGGCAGGAGGCTCTTAGTGCAGTATTCATCCAATTAATGGTGTAAACCCAGCAGCAGGGACAGAATTTAACTCACTTTATCTCAGCAGGCTATGGGATACATGTTGGCATTGCAGCCAACATCCCGTTACAGTCAAAGGGGGAGAATCAGGGTCTTTTTGGGTATGATAACCAAAAAAAAGTGGATAACCACTTGGAAGGCATGTGAGCCACGTCCAGAAGTTTCTGTTTTTCTCCATGGGTTATAATGGAGCCCAGAGTGATTAGCCCAGACAAGGAAAACTGCTCTGTAGATCCATGCTGGGTCAGAGAATGGCACTGCAGGGCTTGTGGGGTTGGACAGGAGCTGAAGAAGAGGAGTTTCTAAGGTACTTCACTGAGACTTCACTGAGATGTTCTCCCTGAGCTGATTCCCTGTCTTTGGGGCTCAGCTCATACATCCCCTCCTGGCAGGTTGCAGTGAGTCCCTCATGTCCCTCTGCAGTGTGAGTTCTGGAAGGGCCCTGGCTCATGTCATGGATTAAATCCTTTCCCAGTCCTCCTTTCAGCAGGGTGTGCAGCCAAATCAGTCACTATTAAAAACACTTCCTTTTCCCATGCAGGGCAGGTTTGAGTAGCAGAGGCTTCCCTACCCTCTATCCCAGGGTAGAATTTTGTGCCTCCTTTATTCTCCTCCCCTTCCTCTAACATTTAGGAGGAGAAGTGCCCTTGATTTATGATATAAAAAGTGCTGCAGGTGCCTCACTGCTGCTTTCTCCTTGCAGGCACCATCAATGGGAGATACTGCTGCCCCCAGCTCTACATCAACCACCGCTGCTTCTCAGGTCCATATTTAAACAAAGGCAGGATCGCAGAGCTACCTCAGTCTGTGGGGCCTGGCAAGTGTGTGCTGGTCCTCAAGGAGGTATGGCCCAGCTCTCTTTTGGGGGCATTACAGAGGAAAGTGTGGAGTCATGGCTTGCCAGACCCAGAATTTGTGAGCAATGCACCTAAAATTGTCCTGGAGTGGTTTCCAAGAGGCAAAACTACAAGCCAGGAAGAGAGTGGAGGTTTTGCACTGTGGGTTTTGGTGGGAGAGGTGATGTTTTTGAAACATGGGGAGTTCTTTTGGTTGGGAGTAACTTCAGTGTAGGTTGCCATCAACACAGGAGCAAATAGCAGTGTCATGGAGACATGGGCATCTCATTTTGGAGACATAAACAGCTTCCTAAGGAACAGGAACAATGGCAGTGGCCCAGCACTGGTCCATGTTACTGTGCAGAAAAAATTCAAGCTTATTATGGCCATAAACTCAAGCTCGTTCTGGCCATGGGAACCAGTTCCAAATTCTGGGAAGAGTGAAGAGAAAACACTCAGGGTGTTGCTGTAGGGGTGATACACCTGGTTCCTGGTAGCTGTTGCTGAGATGGGAGAGGTGCCAGCAGCTCGGAGAACCATGGGCAGGATGGAGGTAAAAAATTGCAGCACAGTTGAAGTTCCTGATTCTCCTCAGCCCTTTTCACCCAAGGTCTTGTCCTTACCTCCACCACTGATGCAGTGAAGCATCATCCTGTGTGTGTACCCTTGAATCCCAAAGCCTTAGGTGAGTGACAAGTAACTCTTGTGCAGTTTAGGGCCAGACTTATTTTTACAGCCTAGCTGTTCATTATTCCCAGTGCTAGCACAAGTTTTCTGCTGGGACCACTGGTTTATTGTGGTTTCTTTCACTGCAAGAGGCAAGTGAGGTGGCAATGGCTGTTGTTTGACATCAGGTGCAAAGTTTGTCTAATTTCTGAGATATTTTCTTGGAAAACAAGTTGAAACCTGGAGCCAGGTACAGTGGAGACATCAGCTACTGCCATCCAGCCATTGCGCTTGGGCAGAAAAGTGATGACTGTAAGGTAGCTATTCTATATAATAAAGGCTGACTTGGAGTTAAATTAAAATAAATACATTGTCAGCTTCAGTTTTAGCTCTGGGGTCAGAATATCTAAGAAGCACAAACAGTTCTTCATCTCTGCCAAGAACTCCTCAGCAACATTGTAAAATAAAACAGGGTGTCTTCTTAAGACTCCGGATGATCTATAACCCTTCATATATTAGAAAAATATGCTGTAAAAGTTAATTAGCTTCATTGCTTACTGCTCTTACTATTTTTAAGAGACTTTGCTCTTTCTCTATTTAAAAAGAAAATGGATTATGACAAAAGATGCCTTTTAGATCCTTGGTCATCTAATGAAAGAATCCCAGGTAACTCTTTTGCACCCCTCTCTCTGTTCCACAGAAATCCCTGGGATTTAGCATCTCTTGTTAGGTAGAGGTATGGGATTACATCTCTGATAGAGGAGGGAAATTGAGTTTCTCCTCAGAAGAAGGCTGATCATTGAGGTCTTGAACAGGAGACAAGAGTTGTGATGATATTTTTACCTGTACCTTGTCAGTGATGTCTCCTAAGAAAACTTCATGAGGGTTGAGACTGTTTCAAGGGGGATGGAGATGGGAAATGTGTGAACACCAGAGAGCTGTGATGGGAAGAAAAGTGCTGAACTGCCCAGTGGCATCAGAGATGCCAGGTATACTCAGAAAAGAGCCCCTGTGCACATGAAAATACATGACAGGGAGAACTTTATGAGTATCAGGTGCTTGTGAGGTGGGTCAGAGGCTTGTGAGGGTGCTTGTGATGGTGATTGTGTCCACTGGTGTGACTCCAGCTCACTCAGCTCTGAAAATCCAAAGGTCAGCAGCATCAAAACAAAACCTCACTGATGGAAAACAGCAAAGGCTGGGCCTGCCTAATCCCCCTGTGCTCCAAGGCACAGGTGGCTACACCCAAACCTTTCCTGATGCAAAAGGCTGAAATCAAACCACCAAAGTCTCAGGCTGGTCACACTCCAGCCAAAGGAAATTTGACTGGTCTGAGATGGTTGATGTAATTTTCCATCTCCAGAGAAAACTGGAAACTGGTCTAGGTTTCTTCACTGGTTTTGTTCAAATCACAGTTAATTTTTTCCCCAAGATCTGTTTGTTTCCATTTAATAGAGTGCAATATGAAGTGATACTGTTGCTAGAAATACCACTGTTATTGTGATGATGGACCTTTGCCGTAGGGTAAAATGCCAAACCCAGTAATTCATTTGAGATAGAAGACTAAAAGCCAGAGGTTTCAAATTTTTTTTATCTTCCCTGAAAAGGAAATAATTGCTTTTACAAAATACTCTTTTTTTTTTGAACTGAGTTTATAAGAGTTTACAGAGTCCTGCTGGTGACAAGCCAGCTTTGAGAAAAGTCCTGGCACTGTGGGTGCCTGTGCAGGGCTGGAGTTGATTAGGTGTCTGGGAGAACGCCCAGACAGGGCCACACTGGTATTGCAGGGTTGGGGTTTCTTTTCTTGCTCATTTCCCAGCTATCCTGACAACTCATAAAAGCACCATGATACTGGTGAGGGGGCAGGACAGCACTGTTGGTGGAAATTGGTCAGCAGGATTCTTCCTGCCTTGGATGTCCCACCAGCCAGCAGGGTGGGTGTAGAAGTGTGTTTAAAGAGAGCTTTCCAACTAACTCCTGCGTGGGGGTTAAATAACTCCATGGATGTGCTGATCAGGGCACCTGATGAGCTATGAATGAGTGTGGCAGCTCCCCAGGCACTTGATGTTTTTGAAAAACCACTTCTGGCTTCCTGACATCAGGTGCCAGAGGCCAGTGCCCCTCAGTTTGTGCCGGGAGAGACCAGCAAGAGAAGATGTGGGTGAGCAGCTGGAATGGCTCACTCAGAAACTGTCTTTTCATAGCATTTTAAAATGGTTTGGGTTGGATGGGACCATAAAGATCATCCAGTGCCACCCCCTGCCATGGGCAGAGACACCTTTCATTATCCCAGGGTGCTCCAAGCCCCATCCAACCTGGCCTTGGACACTTCCAGGGATGGGGCAGCCACAGCTTCTCTGGGCACCCTGTGCCAGGGCCTCCCCACCCTCACAGGGAAGAATTTCTTCCCAATATCCAGTCTAAATATACCCTCTGCCAGTGTTTGGTGTCTCTGAATGGACTTTTTTGAAGAGTGGTTCGAGTAATGTTTCCAAGAGATAAATTAAATTTTGCTTCTAGTAAATAACCTATCCAAGCGACTCCAGCCAGTGCCATTTTACAGAGTACTCTCCAGAATTAAGTGAAGCTCTTGCCTGAAAATGATTAATTCTGTAGAGTTTTCAAAATGCTAGCAAATCCTTGGGTTGCTGGATTTGGAGGGGGGAAAAAAAACAACCCAGAAAAAAAACAATGAAACAAACATAAACACATTGGTCACCGCAGTATGACCTAGTGATTTTTTCATTTCTGATGAACTGCCTTCATGGGTGCTGGATAAACTTTAATGTTCATCATGCTGAAATCATTTGCAGGCCCCCAAGGAATTAAGAACAGGCGTTAGGTAAAGAGCTAAATTAGATGAAAACCAATCCAGACTCACTGTGGGATCATTCATGTGCGCACAATGCAGAGTGTTCAAACACACGGTCTGGTGCTGCTAAGAGATTTGTTTTCCTTGTGTTTATCTCCCTATGCCAAGTGTAGGCTATTAAAGCTTGAATTTCCTGAGCCAATAGCAGGAATCGTTTTTATTCTCAGTGACTTTGGATTAAAAGGATTGGCACATGTGTTCTCTTGTGTGGAGTGGACACACACTGGGTTCCAGGCACACCTCCTGCAAACTCTTTTTATGGAGACTTCATTACTGTGCTGTTCAAACAGTCAAGGCACACAACTCTCAGGCTCTTAGGCACATTGCTGACCTCAAATGTGTGAATCACGTGGTGGTGCACGTGACCTGTACCTGGTTGTGCCTTCAGAACTATTTCTGTTTCCATTTTTTTATTTAACTGATGCATGGTGGATGCAGTCTGTGGAATCTGCTTTGGCTGAGAGGGTCTGTCACAAAGACAAAACTACTGGTTAGCAGATTTCTGGGGTTAAACAGCAGAATTTAATGCAGTTACCTTATCAGAGTCAGGTGTTGTCTATAATATGGCAACAATGATCCATTCTGGGACCCCTCCTCCTTGCATCCAGCACTTAACCTGTGCAACCAGGACTGAAACAGGCACCTGCAAGCTGCTTCTATGCCTGGGACCATATTCAGTGTGGTCAAGGACTACTTTTAAACCCATCATTGTTGGTTTTTTTATCTCCCCATAGGTTCTCAGCATGGTGATCAATGCAGCTTACAAGCCAGGGAGTGTTTTACGAGAACTGCAGCTTGTGGAAGACCCTCAGTGGAATTTCCAAGAGGAAACACTTAAGGCAAAGTAAGTTTTCAGTGTGTGTTCTTTCATTTGGGAGGCTTCAGAAAGGGAACTGACTAGGGGAAAAAAAAAAAAAAGAAAGATAAGAAAAGAGTTTTTTTCTATTGTGAGTTTTACTTTTCTAATTATTGTTTTGCTTGATTAAATTATTCTACTCATTCCATAGCAACTTCAGAAATGAAATATTCACCTGAACGGTTCATTTCTGTTGTCTTTCTCCAAGCAGCCATCCAGTTTTTGATGAAGTCAAGTCCTGAGTTTTATGATAAGCTGTCCTTATAAGCTTGGCTTTTACTGAATGAACTCAATTCCTGACTTTCTAAGTGGAGGAGTATTGCTGCTTTTAAATTAGAGCCTGCCAGGCTAATGCAGAAAAAAAACTGCTGAGAATGAATGGCACCAAAAAAAGTTCAAACAAATTAGGAGAGACATATTTTTTAGCAGGAGTGTGATTAGGGCAAAGTAGTAACAGATCAGAGATTCAGGTCAAGATTTGATGCCTTTCTAGAATATATTATTCAATTCTCTTCTAAACAGCACCAAAGAATACTGAATTCTTCCTTCCAGCATTAAAATCTACCTATTAATGTCTTCTTTATATAATGGGCACTATACTTAGGATGTATTTCAACAACTATTGTCTCTCTGAAAGAGGGGAGTCTCACCTAAGCTCTCTCTGGGGTCCTTCTGAAGAATAATCCTTCCCACTTGAAGATGGATGTCAACAAATATTTCTTTGAAGGAAGCTCTCTTTCTTGACTAATGGTCACCTTGACTTTTTAAGTACTGTAGTTAAATGCAGTGAATCTCACCCTTTGTAGTGAACTCTCTAACTCCTTTTCAAAGAAAAGCAATTTTCTCTTGGTTATTTGATATGAATAGCTGCCAAACACAGCACTATTGATGGCTACTGTATTTGATCTGCCCATGCAGATATTGCAGAGAGTTCATGTGTTCTCTGGTTGAGAGGGGGAGTTGAGAAACTTTTACTCTGCGTACACTTAAACTGCTTTCCTGAAGGAAAATTGCAAACTGAAATGAAAATGTACTAGAAACATCCTGTTTTTAATTTGCTTCTTTTCCCCATGTGGAATGTCAGGCTTTTGTGTTTGTCAGTGGAGATATTGTGATGGAAATCTAAAAGTCAACCTTGCACGTGCAAGTTTTCATTTAAAACAGGTCTTTGTCCATGACCTGGTTTTCACTGATGCCATGATCCCACATCTTGTGCTGCAGAAATCAGATAATTCACTCCTACAGGTACTTAGCAGTTGTGAAATGAAGTTGTAATGCCTTATATTACTTAACATCCTCTCCTGCAAAAACCAAGCTCACAGGTGCTTTTCCTGTTGGCAGTATCCTGAGTAGGATTTTGTTGGGGTTTGCCCTTGGAGTGTGGGGATCTGCCTTATGCAAAAGCAGAAATACCTATTTCTTAAGGCTGCTATAATCCATATTTTAATGGGAGACAGCCTGGAAAGCGTTTAACTGATCATCCATGATGGTACTTTATGTTGACTCCCCAGTCACAGTCTGTGTTCCTGTGTGCTGGCTGCTCTAGCGTCGACCTCAGCTCTCCAGAGAGTCAGGCAGCATCTTTTAACTTTGTTAAGCCACAGAATGGATCATCACAGGCTCAGAGCTGGGACAGCAAGTTTTGAAGTGCCTTCTGAGAACAGCAGTGGTTTCTCCTCCAGTATGGCCTTGCCCTCTGGCTCCTGGGGACACAAAGCTCATGGGGCTGGACAGCACCTTGTCCCTGCAGCTCTTTGGCTTCTGGTCTGATCTCTGCACAGAGTAGTGCTTGGTGGCCATGCCAACTTGCCTGTGAGTAGTTTGGGTACTTGTAAGAGTGGATGGCAGAGGGCTGACATGGCTCAAGACAGTCTAGGACTTCTTTTTTCCTCCTTCAGTTTGCTTGAGTTGCTCCATCCAGAAGTTTTAATTGCATTTGGTTGCTTAGGAGCAGAAAAGAAAACACAGTCATGGAACCAGACACTCTGGAACATGCAAACAGCTCATGACACCTTCCAACAGACACCTGTGATGAGCAGCAGAGACCTGCTCCGAGCACCTTCCAGCTCCTTGGGCTCTGGATGGTGCCTGTTGCTAAGGGCGACAGCTCCAGAGCCAGCTGTGATGGGACTCATCGTGTCACCACCTTCTTTCTGATGTGGGCTGGCACCTCCTTGGATCTTGGCAATGCTGTTGGTGTGCAGTGCCTGCAGTAGGGTAGAGCAGAGGGATTGGTGAAGAGAAGGCTGCTTTTCCCACTGTCCCAAATGAAGATTTTGCAGTGCCAGGAATGCATTTAGTTCACTCTGCTGTCGTGAGCGACCACTGTGGAATCAATTACACTCACCTTGCAGAGAAGATAAAACAATTTAGATTGTCCAGAGAGATGTGTCTGCAGTGTGTGATGGCAGCCATTTCCCATCAGCGCTGCTGGCTCCGTGTGAGAAGAGTCAAACCTGATTTATTGATGATGATGAGTTAGAAATGTCAGGCTTGATCCTCCTGAGTTCCCATGAGGGCCAGTTGAAGCTGTTGGCATTCAGCCCTTATAGTTTTGATGCTCTTGAGTTCAGTGCCTACATCTTGATTTGCCTTCCCAGTTCTACATAAAATGCTTAAGGGACTTTATGCTTTTCAAGGGTTTTCATTTCTAAGGGCTGATAATGGGGCTGTTTGGATTTACCCCTTTTTAGCAAGACTTTGGACATAAACAAAAGCAGTGTGTGCAGAAAGTTGTCTCCTGGGTCTTGTATGAAGCCCAGTTGATCAAAATAATAAAGATGAGTATTCCTGGATTCCTTCATTAAATGAAATTCTGAGAGCTGCTCAAATCCGGTAGCTGAACTCTAGGAATATTTACCCCTGTGCCAGACATCATTGCTTATTTATGAGGCTGCATTTCAAAGAGAGTCTTTTCACTGCAGTTGCTTTAGAAGACTGCCTTTAACTTGTGATAGGTGAGGCTGAGGTGTTTGAAATCTTTGCCTCAGCCTTTGCTAGTGAGGGTTGGCTCTCAGGCTTCCCAGGGCCCTGATCCTGTTTGAGGGAGTGAAATGTTACCCACAGTAGATGGAAAAGAAAAGAATCTAAAGACACTGGAAGGAAACTGGATGTGCACAAGTGCCTGGAAGCAGTTGGGATGCAGCCAGCTCTGCCTGGGAGAACTGGCCAATGTCATTGCAAGGCCACTCGCTGGCGTGTTTGGAAGCTGAGGAGGATGAGGGAAGAATCCTAATTTTTGGAAAAAGGCAATTATCACACGCCTCCTTAGGAAGGGCAGGAAGGAGGATCCAAGTAACTACAGGCTGTCAGATTAACTTTCCTGGAAAGGTTATTAGTCAAATCATCTGGGAAGCCATTTCTGAGAACATGCAGGACCAGTAGGGAACTGGCAAGAAGCAAAGGGCGACTTGTGCCTGATGAGATGAGGTAGCTCATTTGGGTTGAGGAAGAAAAAGTTAATTTGTGTTCATTTTGAGCAAAGTTTTCCAAACCAGGGTCAATGGAATGACTTAAACCTTTTATTTTTGTAATCAGAAGGAGACTTAATGAGACAAGGCCTTACAACCAGAACGTTCCTGTGCCCTTTCTGAATCCTGTGTTCAAGAGTACAAAATGCCACTGGATGATTAAATAGCTTTGATGGAAGTTAACTCCTTATGTTTGGCAGACCTTAAGGTAGACAGACAAAATAGAAATTTCTTGCAAAGAATAGAAAGGAGTTTTCAGTCCTCCAAAAGGAAATTGAGACTTTTATCTACTGAGTTGTTCAGATTGGTCTCAAGAATTGTCAGAATGCTTTAGAATGGGACTTCTAAAAATGAGGCTGTCAATGTTCTTGCTGTTTGAAGTTTTTCAGCACAAGACTTTCTGTGTCACCACACAGCAGTCCCTAACTGGAGCTTCTAGAAGGCACTATGTTGTCATGAACCTCTAATCTATTTTAGTGAGCTTCAACAGAAGAATTCTATTGCAAAGTGCTGTTCATTTAACATTTTTGCTCGTGGGTCAGCAAGTGTATTTTTCATGGAAATATTTCCAGCCTTAAAGTTTTCTCTGAGTTTGGGATCTGAGGGCAGAGAAAGGGGAAGAGGAAAGAAAGATTCCTTTGGTTTCAGCTGAAAAATCTTTTTTTAAAAAAGAACAGTGATTTCTAAGAAAAACGAAAATATCCTTGACACAGCAATTTTCCAAGTCTCCAGTGCTGCCAAGCTGTGCATGCAGATAGTTGCTGCTTGCAAGTGATTGAGAAGATAGGAGCCCTGGTATAAAAACATAAATAGGAGCATTCAGTAGTTGGTAACTTTTTGAGAGATGCTAATGGAAAAAGGTTTTCTGACAAAGGAGCTCCTTCCACATGGCTGTCCTAGAAACAGCTCAGATTACATTTGGTAGTGCCTGTGTGAAAAATCTTCAGTGTGCGAGGAATATGGAAAATAATAGTAGAACCTGGTTTATAGTTGAAAGAGGTGCAGCCAAGACCAAAATGATGTAAAAAATACTGCTGTGGCCAGTACTGACACCTTGGGTTCTTGAGACTGATTGCTGCAGTCATGGAGATCTCTGTTTTGCCATCCTCTCTGTTAATTAAAATGTGTGTTGCATTCAAAGCAGACTATGAAATCAGTCAGTTGTTCATTTTCCTAGTTTCATCTTTTCCTTTCAGCAGGCACTGTAGTACAATGGGTCCTTCCTGGGCAGCCAAACACAATAGGAAGCACACAGTTAGAAAAAGTCAGCCATCCTTGAATAATACCCATCAGGCAGCTTTCTTAGCTTATAAGAAAGAAGATCAAGAAGCAATTTGATTAGAGTGCTTTTGCAGGGAAACAAAACCAGATGCAGTCTTTTCATCCTAGTGGTGAAAGTCAGAACAAGGACAAATAAATGTGAGTTAAATTCAGGTGCATCCAGACATAAAATGAGGTGTAGGTGCAGGTGCTCCCTGTGCCACGATTCTTGCAGTGTGGAGACCCTGGAGGCTGGTGCTTATCTGGAAGTGCTGGTTTAGTCCAAGCAGAGTTATTTGGGTCCAGGTGAAAGCAGCACAGTGAAATCCTGCAGCCTGTCACAGGCTCACTGACCCAGCGATCCAGGCTATTGTTAAACTTAATGGCTCCTAGAAATAATAAGTGCAGGAGTCTTTTCAAATGCATTGGAAAGAAATATAAAACTTTTATAAGTAGATGCATTTAAATGCCTGTGGCATTTGGTGGTTTTGGTATTAGGTATTGCCAAACCCTCCTCAGCCAGCCTGCCTCTGCAGCTGTTTTATAGGGAAGCTGGGATCATAACAGTGCTCTGTACCTGAAAGGAACTCTTTCCCCTTTTACATCATCTGCCCAGGTCTTTAAGGGTGTGCGAAAAGTTGGCTCATTGAGTCATTCATGCATTCAGGTGAATGATTCCAGGAGTGTCTTGGCACCAAATGGGGTATCAGAGCCTGGCACCTTGCAGGAATGCTCATTCAGGTTTTATGCTGAGGTGATAATTTGGATTGCGACCTGAGGGTGATTGGACTGGGCAGTTCTCAGACAAGTTTCATTTGAGTTTCCCCTGTATAACACTTCATGTGCCACAGTTTCAAACCCTTTTCTCACACCCCTTTGTTTCAGAAAGAGCTGTCTGAATGTTTTAACTCTCTGGTCACATCTTTTTTTTAACTCTCTTCCTCTCCCATATCTATCAGCAGCTGCTAGGAAACTGCAGATCTTAATACACTGACAAATGCTTTGTTTCATTTTTCCTGGTGACTGTATCTTTGTCTTTCCTTGCCTCCCATCCAGTAATCTTTCTTCCACTGTTATTCCCTCTTTTTCTTTCACTATGTGTTGCTTTTCCCTCCTCTAAGCACATTTGTAATGCCAGCACCGGGCTCTGGCGTGGTTGTCTCTCATGTTGCATTCCTCAGGATGCGTAAGAGATGTTTTAAAAACCTTATCTCACTGTTTACAACAGCTTGCTGCTGCTGTTTAATAAATTACGGGGATAATTGGTTTTCCAGGGTTCACATCTGCAATGTAGTACAGCAGGGATGTAACTGTATCTTTCTCAGCCATTTATCACTCAGAAACAGTTCATATGAAACACCAAAATAAATGTTTTAGTGGCGTAGCAAATTTAAGACAAACCTTTCATTGCAGGTTTCTGCTCCAGGCATTCCCTGTAGGAATCAGGTTTTAGGGCCTGTTGCTGCAGCCCTGTTAAACACCTCCAGAGGTTCCTGATGAGTTCCTCTGATTTTATAGTGCCCATGTCTCAGAGTAGTGAAATCATCTGGTCCTGGGGTGGCAGAGGTTGTTGTTTCACCCAGATACTTCTTCACAATGAGTGTGTCCTGATAGCCACAGCTGGCACCGTGAGTCTTGGGGGTTGTTGGAAGTTGGAGCATGATAGGGGAGCAGGAGAGATGGCAGTGGAGAAAACCAAAAGTGCTCTGGGGGATTAGAGAGTTTGGTCCAAACACGGTGATGACCAAAAAGCTCTGCAAGGTATATAAGCATCTGGTCATGGGTCAATATATGAAGAGAGTCTGCATCCCTCTCCCAAAAACTTTGCATTAGTTCACAATAAGGGCTTGCTGTCCTGTGTAGTATCCTCACCAAGTCTACTGAGATTTTTTTCCTTCTCTTGCCATATATACAGATATATCCAGTGTGCACATAGATTCCTTCCCAAATCATGTCCACACCTTAATTTATTTCACCATTTCCTTCCTCGAGTCCATCTGAAATGGAGCCACTAATAAAAGTAGACCTGTTCCACCTGCATTCTTAAGAGAGACACTGTCCCAAAAGTCCCTGGGGAGGATCTCTCCCTGGCAGAGGAGAGTCTGGTCTGCAGCACCACAGGATTTTGCTGTAAGGGTGACGTGGGCTCCTGTGCTCCTCCCTAGGTACAGAGGGAAGACGTACAGGGCGACCGTGAAGATCGTGCGGACGTCGGACCAGGTGGCAGATTTCTGCAGGAGGGTCTGTGCCAAGCTCGAGTGCTGCCCCAACCTCTTCAGCCCTGTGCTGGTGGCTGAAGTCTGCCCCGAGAACTGCTCCATCCACACCAAAACCAAGTACAGTGAGTATTGGAGAGATGCCTCTTGGGAACCAGAGAAGTGGGAAGTGGTGTGTGGTGAAGAGCAGGAGGTGGGTGATGTGTTAATACTGATGAGAATTCACCTCATCTAAGAGCAGTTGTTTAACCCTGAGGCCACCATTGGTTCCCTTAGAGTGCTGTACCAGAAAACTGTCCCTCTCACTGCATCCTAATTCATCTGTGTGAACGTCACCACTTTTTTTTTGGAAGTTTTGACTTTTCTTCATATCTAAAGTTAACACAAGGAGCACATAAAGGGAACCTGCAATGGGAAGGTGAGATTTTAACTTGCTACAGCTGAGACATCTTTGTTAGGTGAGATGAATCCTCTTGGTAAAGAGTTTCTGGCATACACATCAGCACAGGCCAGAACTACAGTGCTGAGGTGCTGGAAGGTTTGGGAATACTGACTCTCTACTCAATGTTTAATATTTAAACATGATCCTGCCTGTTCAGGAAGACTGTTGTTAATGTTCCGTGTTTTTTATTGTCAATATTACTGTATTATTGGCCCTTAAATAGGTCAGGAAAGTGGAAGTGAGTGTTGTCCTTTTCCCACAAAAAACTATATTGCAGAAAGCAATATAATTGATTTAAAGCAATTTCCTTGAGTTTGGTGCCAGAGTAGAAAGAGGAATGGGCTCAGGGAGATGCTGAGATCACTGAGGATGGGTTTCTTTAGATGTTTATACCTTAGCTGGAGTCCTGGTTCCCACTAGTAACAAATGGAGAGCTGGAGGAGGGCAGCTGGGGGAGCTCCAGCTGAGGTTGTCCCATCTCAGCATTGATGGTTTATGTGACTGGATGAATTTTTCCTCAAAACTCCATTGATATGGTGAAAGGCTGAGTGCAGTTATGAAGTTTGGCATGGTTGCCAAAGGCCATTTTAGTCGGTCTGGGATACCCTTGCTGGTCAAGGACAGAGTGTCTTTCATCCCCAGTGTGTCAAAAGGCATTTAATACAAACATTTAATGTAAGGTCAGAAGACTCTCACATCCTTAATTTCAACCTGGGCCACAAAGTAGTTGAAAGTAATAAAAACCCATTCCTTTGTACATGATTGAGGGTAGCTGGCCCTCTCCCCTCTCTGCTGAAAACTTTAGCAGGTGGAAGGGTGTCTGGGACTGACACAGAACTGCACTGGATCAAATCTGGGACTTGTTGGCCTCTTTCGCCCCAAACCTCTGCTCAGCTCTGCCTAAACATATGTTGTTAAATTCTGAAGTCTTCATTCATCATCAGTAGATCTGGATACGTAAGAGCTGTAACACTCTGTGCTAGTCCAACATGACCTCTTTATGGCTCTGCATTTTTTTTTTCAAATCAATATATTTTAAAGTTTAAATTGCACTTAAAAGTCCTGAACCTGTAGCAAGCAGCAGGCCAAGGTTCCGTTCTTTGGGTGGTTAAAGTTTTTAATGGGCATTGTGCTTCATTTCTCCAGCTTATTATTATGGGAAGAGGAAAAAAATCATTAAGCCACCGATTGGGGAAAATAACAACGTGAAAAGTGGCCATGTCAAGCCAGCCAGACGCAGAAAGAGGCGGAAATCTGTCTTTGTGCAGAAGAAAAGGAGATCATCAGCTGTGGATTCGAATGCTGCAGGCTCTGCAGAGGTTTGTGTCACACTGGGATAAATCAGCAAAAACCCCTTGGTGCCTTCTTCTTTTTCCCCTTTCTGCATTTTTCCTTTTGGGGAGCTTCTCAGCACACCTGAACACTTCCAGTTGCTATTTTGGATCCTTCCTTGCTGCTCTGTTCTTCTAAGGTCAGACTGGTGGTTTTATTGGGGCACTTTGGGAATTTTTACCTTGTGCATTTTAGAGGTAACAAGCAGAATTTTTGCTCCCACCTTCCCAATGCTCACTGGCTGACATGCTGCCTAATATCTCTTTATTTTATTTCCCTCCTTAAAAGCAGACAGATGAGCCTGTCGGATGCTTTGCACAGCATTTAGCAGAGTGAAGAAGCTCTGTGATCCATGTCTGAGATCTCCAAGTATTGTAATAAATAATAATAGCTCATAGCCATTGTGGTTGCAAGGAATTTTATTTTTTTCATTGACTATTCCTACTATTTTTGGCTCATCAAGCCTTAGCATGCAAGCAAATGGCTTGTGTCCCAAATACATGGAATTTGAGGGCTCAGTCTTTCCAGTCTGCTGTGTGATACAACGGGGTCTGAGCCTCAGCAAAGATTCATGTCCAAATTAAACCTGCAATAGACTTAGTTCTGTGTGGGTTATTTTCTGGGGGCTTTTCCCATAGTGGCAATAACAGAGCTCATGTGTGGTCTCACTTCCTCAGCTGAGTGCCAGTGATTGCTGCTTTGTGCAATGTGAAATAAAATTGGTTTACTCAAATTCCCTCTCCTTCAGCTAGAGTAGGTTATTTTATTCAGTTTTCAGTTGATTGCCTGCATCTTCATGGCTTGGTCCTCATTTAGGTGTAGTTCTGCTTCATTTCCTTAGATTATACCTGCTTCAAAGGAACTTAAACTTATGTTAAGCCTAAATCAACCATTAGCCAAGTTTTTCAACCTTTCAGCCAGTACAACTATCTTTGTCTAAATTGCTCTTTCACTCAAAGACCTGAGCATATAGCTTTGGGTGCCTGCTTTGGATCAGAGATAAGCTGTCAAAGCCATTTGGGCAAATTAAATATATATAAAGTTCAAAATGCACAGTTTCCATCAGCAGGTGAGTGCTTGTAAGCCCTGTGTGACAGAAATAAAAAAAATCTGGTATAATACTTCAGATGGAGCTTTGGGTTTCACCTCCAGCAGTTCAGAGTTGCGCTGAAGGCAGGGAAATCTGGGTCAAATCCTCTGTCCTGAGTTTTGCAGAAATGTCCATGAAAGAGTGCTATCTTGAACATCTAGGCATTTTTGAAAGGCACCAAAATTCCCCTTTTTTCAGGACCAATAACACCCAAACCAATTTGAAGCAACGTGAAAGTTTAAAGTCCAGCCTGTTTCTATCTCAGCCAGCCTGAATTTCATTTTATCCTCTTAGTATTTTCCATTTCTCCTCCTGCGCATCTGCAGCACCACGAGTTTTGAGATACCACCCCAAGAGAGGAACATTTCATGCTGGATGAGTTATTGCTGTTGACCTTTACTTGGGAGGAGAAGAAGAATTTCCTGCCGCGTACATTTTTTCCCTTCTGCTTTTCGTAACAAACCTAAACCGAGGGCTAATTCACTTAGCGCTGTAATGAAAACGAGGTAATTGGGTTAAAATAAATGTTACCCCGGAGCGGCATGGCCATGGGAAGGCAGTTTGACCCCGTGCCTTTGGGTTTGCTGCTGGATCCATCTCCTGGGTGCTGTCTGTGCGTGCAGGAGAGCGAGGACGAGGAGCCGGACGCCGTGGAGGACGAGACGGGCAGCGAGGAGACGAGCTCGGAGCTGCGCGACGACCAGACGGACACGTCCTCAGCCGAGGTCCCCTCTGCCAGGCCCCGGCGAGCGGTCACCCTGCGGAGCAGCGCCGAGCTGGACAGGCCCCCTCCCTCGGAGAGAGCCCGCCGGAGCCGCAGGCCCCAGCCCCACTCCTGCAGCGAGGCAGAGAAGGGCACGCCGGCCAAGGAGGTGAGCGTGCGCCATTTCGCTTCAGAGTTCCTCCTAAATTAACCTTCAGTGCCAAACCTTGCTGGTCTCGTTGCCTCTAAAGGTATTGTTTCTGACCTGGAAACAGAAGACTAGGCAGAGTGAAAGAATAAAAAGGGATTTATTGAAAGGATCCAGCTTGGGCCGTGCAAGAGCCCCTCGGGGCTACACCCAAGCAGTCCAGCCATGGTCCCAAAAGATTGACACACGGTCACGAGGCCTCACACTTTTATAAGCTCTGGTCCATCAGCACATTGAAGTTAATTTTCCAATTACAGCCTCAGGTTATGAAGCTCCATCCTCTCTGTTCTTTCTCTCTTCTTCACTGTTGCTTACACTCTTGAGCCTAAAATTTGTCCTTGGTCCCCAGCTAGAAAGGAATTGTTTTGTCTCCCTACCCTGTGAAGAGAACTCACCAACCCTTAATATGACACCCAGAACTACACATTAAAACAGCACAGAGTCTGAAAAAATACAAAAGCTAAAACTTAAGGCATCAGTCTGAGGAGGGCATCCCTGCCGTGGTTCTCCACAGGAAGTTATTTCCTTTATGAAAGCCTTTCTTTGTTATTTTTTTCCTCGCAGGAAGTTAAGCAAGAAGAGGAAGAGAAGCTTGTCCTGGACAGTAACCCACTGGAGTGGACTGTGACTGATGTCGTGAGGTTTATTAAACTCACCGACTGTGCCCCTCTTGCCAAAATATTTCAGGAGCAGGTAAAAGTTACTTTGTCACTTGTCCCTTTGTGTCTGTGGTGCCTGTTCATGTTGCAGCACATCCCACCTTGCTGGCTGGGCCTGGGGCTTTGCTACGGAGAGTGAGACCAGACTTCAGATCTATCAGGCCGAGTTATAACACCAGTTTTGGCAAGGCATGAAAACCCTTAGAAACTTGAGTCAGAGCCTTGCCAGGTCCTCAGAGAGTCCTGAAACTCAATAGCCTTGTGAAAAACCTTTGTGGAAAGCAGGAGGTTTAGTCCTTTCCTGCCAAGGTCCACGGTGCCATACTGATGTCCCATAGGTAGGAACCTCTGTGTCAAAAAGGTAATGGTTACCTGGTACATACCAGGCTTTCTCCTGGCCACAGGGCTTCCATCCTGTTCTAAAATACTGGCCTATGAAGCAGAAAAATGCTGCTTGAAGCCCAAACTGGCTGTCTGAATTTTGCCATTAACACCTAGATGTCCCAAGTGTGTAGACACCTAATTCCTAACTACGTTCCTCTGAAGATCTGCCAGTCAGGCCTTGGATGACCTAAATTTAGGAGATGCCAGTCTTCTCCCCATTAAGCAGATTGGTTTGCAGGAGCAGAAGCCAGTGTTCTTCATCTTAAGCCAGTGTAAAATGTATGTGGAAAGAGCCATTCCTTGGCTAATGAGTGGCAGCCACTGCTGAGGGTAAAGGGCAGCGCTAACGAGCCACAGTTAGGAAGAAGCAAGTGTGGTTAATTAGTCAGTGGTGGGGCCAGCTGCTCGTTGAAGTGTCTCTGATTCTTCACCATGGCTGACTCCAGCTGCTGTGGCTGGGAGGAGGTGGAGGCTGCGTCAGGAGCCATGAAACTCTCCAGAGCAGGATGCTGCAGTTGCCGTGTCACAGCGAGCTCCAGCCATTTGCTAACCAGCCTGGAACAACGCCAGGGCTTGGAAGCCAACCCTGTCTCTCCTTTGCCAGGGAGTTTTACAGGGGCTTGAATCAAACACAACTGACTGGAGCTTTTCCTTGTGGAGCCCTGGTGCAATGGTCTGTGCCATCAACCTTCAGTGGAGGGTGAACCTGAACCTGATCAAAGCAGCACTTCAAGTGTTTAAATAAATCCTCCTTATGTTCAATGCTGCCTAATCAGGGCTGTCCTGGGGAGTTTATGTTGGCTGTGAGTTGCTGTGCACAGACTCTGATCCTCCCTGAAGGGTAAAATGCAGTTTTGTGGCCTGATCATCTCAGTCCATGAAAGAATAAAGAGAACTTGAGCTCTTTATTAAGAAGAGGGTGATAAAACCAACAGAAGTTCCCAATAAAATTGCTCATCCAGGGTACTGGTTCGTGGAGTTTGGTGCATAGTTATGCTTGAGGGAAAGACATGACCTGCAGAGGTCCTTCCCAGCCTACACTGTTCTGGGATGGGCTTTGGGTGGTCCAGGCCCCTCTCTTGGTCATTTAGCAGTGGATAAAGACTGGTCCTGGGTGGATGTGGGTACAGGGCATGGAGCAAGGCAGACATAAACCTGTGCTGGGCAAATCTTGGGCCAGAGGAGATGGGAAAAGGGTCTGACTTGGCAGTGGGAGCAGCATCAGTTTCTCCATTCAACTCCCTCCTGTGTCTCCTGCTGTCCTGCCCCTTGTTTCAGTTCCTCAGGCATGAAATGGGACTGATCAGATCTCTGTGGACTCTGCAGAGGTTCTTTAGGTGATCCCTCATCTCAGCAGCTGGGAGGCTTTTCCCAAGCTGGGGGATAAGGTAAGAACCTATGAAGGGACACTACACAACTTCTGAAAAACCATGCTGTAGGTCAGGAAAAGGAGATGGGCAGTGTCAAAGGGAGAATAAAAAGCAGAGGATAAAAGAACTTAATTGTTAGGGCAAACTGCCCTTCTTGTTCCTCCAGACTTGCTTATGCATTCTGCCCTCCAGAGTCCACAAACAAAACCATTTTCCCTGTGTTTCTTTCCCCAGGACATCGATGGCCAGGCCCTCCTGTTGCTGACACTGCCCACGGTGCAGGAGTGCATGGAGCTGAAGCTGGGTCCAGCCATCAAACTGTGCCACCAGATTGAGAGAGTAAAAGTTGCTTTCTATGCACAATATGCCAACTGACTGCACTTCTCCACTCCTTCCTGTCCCCCTCCTCGTTCCCTGTCGTTTTTACCATTTCAGCTTGTTCAGGGGGCTTTCTTCCCCCATATCCTTTTTCTTTTCCAAGAACAAGTGGAATTGGAAGCGCTGGGAATTAATCCGTAGGGGAAAGAAGAACAAACACAAAAAGAAACGAGCTGCAAATGGAACTAACTTTTCTCTACTTGTAAAGCACATGGAAACACTGCTGGCATCTCTCCTCGTTAGCCTTTCCAACCCAGTGCCCAGGGGTGCAAGGATCAGGTGGTTTGTTACCAAACCAAACCTACCAGTGGCAGACACATTCCCAAGGAGAAGGCTCAGACATTTCCAGGTGGTCATGGTTTGTCAGGACAATTTCTGGACATGAACATTTCCTTTAGACAGCTCTTGACACTCTTCTTTCATATTGAAATGTAAGTCATCATTTGTAGCATTACCTGGAGTTTAACTGCAAGTTTGATCTTGGTGATCAGTGGGCTTTTTTGATTTCTTTCTGCCTCTCTGGTTTTACAAAAGGAAGAAGTGTTATTAGTGTTATTCCTGACTGAATTTTGAAAGAGGACTCAACCCATGGTCTCTGTGATATCAGACAAAGTTGCAGTGGACTGACAGGGGTGACACAAGACCTGGTGGGGCAGCAGCACATCCTGGGCCACGCTGGCTCTGCACAATCAGCTGAGTATCTCTGCAGTGGGATCTGTACAGTGCTCCATTCTTGTACAGGAACATGAAGGCTTTCATAGTCAGAATCTTAACTCTTAAATCCAAGTCAGTTTAAAGACCTGTCTTGGAGCCTTATGGTGGCAGCACACTGGGATCAGGGACTCCCTGTGCTCAGAAGAGCCTACTGACCAACACCAGGCTGCAGCTCCTGCATTCTCCTTCATTGGTTTCCTTCTTAAATTCTTTGGAGAAGATATGAATACTCTGGAATACATCCAGATCTTGCCCAGAGGGTGTTATTTAGGCAAGAATTATTGACTCTGCCATGCATCACTTGGGAATTCCTGCCTTGTCTTTCAGCAAGTTTCCTGATCTGTCACTCAGGAGTGGGATGGGTGCAACTGCTGCAGGCTGGACCAGATGCTGAGACTTCATCAGAAGTGTTCTTGCGTGGGAGATGAGCGCAGGACTGGATCTGTTCTCAGCTGTTGCTTTGTTCTGAAGATTTTGTTCAAGTTTTAATCAGTTCAAGGCAGTATTGGTTGCCTCTGCATCAAATGGTGGGGTTTTGTTCTTCAGAAATCCAGGAACAGGGTTCTGTAGTGGGGCAGATATTAAAAAACTGGTGTTTAGACTGGATTTCCTAGTGACAGTAGCAGTGAAATGTGTCAGTGCAACTGCTTTGATAACTGCTTTGGATCCCTCTCAGGGTCCCCTAAAAGTGTTGCTCAGTGTTTCGCCTCTGAAGGCAGAAGGATTGCACCCAGCAAAGTGAGAGAACAGCTGAGAAAATCAGGGAGGCTGCTTCTCCCAGCTCCTCCTCACTTCAGCCCAGGCCTGGTGTTACATCTGTCAGCTCCTGGCAGGATTCTGTCAAGAGAACTTGTGCTTGAGGACATTCCAAGGAAGGGAAGCAGAAAGGCTGTTTGCTAAACAGCATCCCAAGCACTGATCCTTTACTTGTCAAATCCAGCTTCTGCTGCTGCTCTGATGTTCTTGGAATTTCTGGCCTCTGGGATTTGTCAGAGACATTTAATGCCTTCTGGGACACACTACAAAAATGCCATATTTTGTCTCCATCAGCCTTGTAACTGTAGATATTCCTATGGCAGCTAATTCCTCATGGAGGCATGACTGGGGAGCAGACACATACAGACTCTTGAGAGCAGCTAGCTATGGTGCTGGCCAGGCAGGGAATGGGTGGAAGCACTGAGCCAAGAACATGGGAATCTTTACTGGTTGTTCAGGGAAGTTATATCATATTCAAAACTCAAACTATTAAACAACAACAAAAAAGTTTTAATTTTATCTTGCACTGGCTCTTTTATTTTCACAGATTTCTCTCTCCTCACTATTTGTCTTTCACTTTATTGTTCTTCAGTGTTGCCTCATTTATCATTTTCTGTCCTCTCAGAGAAGTTGATGACCTGAAATCTTTATGCTAAAATTATCTTGAGTGGTGAATGCTTTACTATTCCTTTTTAGTCTGCAGGTTGGGAAGAGATACGGGATTGGGGTACTGTTGTCTGTTGCATTGGTTGCTTTCCAGAAAAGCTGGAGCTGAACTTCTTGGGCCATTTCTTACACAAGTGGAGAAAGGGTGGTGTGGAGTTTAACTGGACAACATGCTCAGATTGAGCAGAGATCAGAAAGAACTAATTACACTTGCCTGGACTTCATTTCAATTCTGGAACATCAGTAAAGCTTTGGACTAATGGACTTCAAAGGAGATGATGGAAATCAAACCTTTTCTTTGCAATGTAGAAGTGTAAACCACTGCGGTTTTTTTTTTCCAGACCTGATTGATTCTGAGTTAAATTCAGAGCTGCTGCAGTTTCACAGATGCACTGATGACAGTGGTGAAGCCAGATCTCCCCTCTTTGTTCTGAATTTGGCATCCAGGCCTGAAGTTGGTTGTGTTATCAGCTGCAAAAGGCCTTTGATGTGAAGTGCTGAACTCATGGTTATCCAAGGCCATTGCCAAGGGCTGGGGAGCAGCCCCGCTGTTGTTTCTGGGCTGTTGGACGCTGACCTTCAGCACACTGACACCACTTTGCTCCCACAGGAAGGCTGTGCAGGTGTTACTGGGCTCTCTTGGGGCATAGGACCAAAGATGGATGTTTTAGGAACAAAAAAAGAGGGGGCTGAAGAGTGTGTGGTGCCTGCTCATCTTTATCTGCACTGGCTTCTTTGGAGCTTGCACTCAGTCAGGCTGCACAGATCCATGGGCAGGTCCCTGCTCCCTTCACAACCCTTACTTTGCCAGAATCTGTCAGTTCCCCCTTTTCAGGCCCAAAGTATCCATCTCTGAAATTGAGTTAAGTCATTAACTTAAGGAATGTCCATGATGCCCTCCCTCATTGTCCTGCCTTCCTCCTGCTGTCATGGATGCTCTTCAAGAAAAGTGATCTTTGGTTTCAGGGCTTTTGTTTCTTTTTCAGCTCACAAACACAGCTGCCAGGATGACCAAACCCTGGCTTTTCCTACCTCTCAGATGCATGAAGGCTTCTCAGCTCTGAGGGGGATTTCAGGGTTTCCAGCTCTTCTATGTTATCCATATTCCATAATCCTTGATAGTTTGGTCCTGCAGGGTGCAGAAACCTCCTAAAAATGCTGTGTGCCCTCAGAAAACCCCAAAATCCAGGCACACCCTGTCCTTAGTGAAGTATCCAGCAGATGCATGTCCGAGCTGAGATGGCCTGAACACCTAAACTCCTTTCTCTTACTCTGGGCTAATTTGCCTTAAACTGGAAAGTCACCATTCCTTGGTTTTGACCTTCAGCCTGTTGCACTCCCAGTTGTGTGGTGTCCCCATCTCAGCCTTTAGAAGGCAAACCAGGCAACGTTGGGCTGCCATAATCAACATTTAGCCACCTTAAAGCCTGCCTTGGTCTTCCCAGGGCACAAAACCGAGTTTGGCAGAGCTGCTGTGCCATCTCAGTGTTTCAGAAGCTCTGTGCCATCAGGGCACTTAAAATACTCTGTGCTTTTCTGGTGCAGTGCATCTGGAAGATGATGAGCTCAGAGTGTTCCTCTGGTTTCCAAATTCAAGTGCCAAAAGAGAACAACATGCTGCAACTGAACACCATTAAAACCAGCTTTATTATGTGTGGATAAATACAGTCCCAAGGGCTCCATTTTGGTGCTAAGATATGTCACGCTGTATTTTCCATTGCTTGGGATTGCAAAGCTGATTCCTTACTCCAGGAAATACTTTCTGTACTTTCTGTAATCTGCAACATCTTGAATATCAGGATTTGTTATTTTTTTCTTGTGACTGTACACATTTAATCTTAGATACACTCAACAAATACTCCTTCACACACAATCCTGGGAGTTTTGGAGATGATTTATACGGTATATTTATGTAAAAATTCTTTGAAAATGTGGATGCATGTGTATTTTCCCCTCAGTAATATTCTTTATCACATCAGCTGACCCAGTACTAAAGGAATCTGTTACTCAGGATTTTATCCAGAAATAACTGAGGTTACTGTTAGGACCCTCATAGAAGAGTGGGCTGTGGGACCAATTCTTCACCAGTTTCTCTCACATAGAAGTCAAAAAGTCTGCACTTAATTAACAGAAAATTTAAATGCCTCCTTCTCCTAGCAGGCAGAAGTGCAGCTGCAGTCTGCCAGACTTCACAAGAGAGGGCTTGTGTCCTTAGGTGCTCATGAACTCCCAAAAAAGGAGCAGAAGACTTTAAGGATCTCATTTATTATTCAGTATAATACTCCAGCAAGAAGTGTAATTGATGCTAATGGCTGCATATAGAATATGAGCCAGTCATCAAAGATGAGAATTTCATAGCCCAGCAGTGCTTTAAATGTCACCTGACCTGCAGAATAAGAGTGGTTTTGCAGTGATTTGGTGCCATGCACAGGAATTCTCTTGCAGAAGACAAATGAACTGCACAAACCTGGGTCATAGTTACCAATACTTGTGGCCTTTTTTTTTTTTTAGTCTATTGTGCTGATTTTTGCAGTGAAAAGGTAAGTCTTGATCACTGCCAAGGGTGTGGGAGAGGGGAGAGAGGGCTTCAAGGGGAGAGAGCCTGGAGTTCTGGGCTTGAGTTGTCTTTGTGGAGAGGGACCTCTCAGAACAGAAGCACAGCTGGGGTCTGTGAGCATCATTCCTGAAAGCTTTTCTTTCTCACAGCAGAAATGGGTTTTGAGTCCCAGCAGGGGCCAGGTGAGAGGAGGGAAGGAAGCTGGCAATAGACTCAGAGCTAGAATGCTGAAAGGTTCTAATTTTGATTTTCTCAGTGGAGATAGAGAAATCTGGCTCAGATGTCTCTGGGCTCCTTGGCTGGATAGGAGGGAAAATCAGTCTCATTGTACCCAACTCCTGTGTGCCTTCTGGGGTTTGGGGGCTAAAGACTCTCCTCTTCCAGACCTCCATAGGAAATATCAGGCTAAAACTTGGGCTCTCTCCCACAGGAAAAGGTGACACTGCCCCGAGTTCAGGTTGTGGATGTACAAAACACTCTGCTCTGTGGCAGGATGAAAATGCTCATTCCCAGGGCACCCCACCTGCTTCTTATTGCTCCAGTCTCACTGGAGATTATGGACATAGAAATGTCTGTAACTTAGACATTGTAAATGTGTGCATTCCATTTCCCAGTCCCTGTTCTGGATGTGCCAAGTTGTTCCAGCAGCCTCCACCTTCAGGGACCTGCTTTCTGGACAACGCTCACCCGGGGAATGGTACCATGACACTTTCACGTGCCCAGGCAGGGGTGTCCTGTGTGTTCCAAGGGAGGTGAAAGTCTCAGATGCAGCCTTGGAGGGGAGCTGAGTCCTTCCCTGTGCCTTGTGTAGGACAAGGCAAGCACTTAAACCCTCCTGTCTCTCGTGGAACAGCAGGAATTGGCTCCACAACCAGCAGTCACGCTCCATTCGTGGTGGTGCATGTTGGAAAACTTTGAATTGTTTTGCATTCCAGTTTGTACTGAAAGGTTTTGACTCGAAGTTTGTGTACATAATCCCTTTGGTGTGTTGATACTTATGTGTGTATATATATATGTATATATATGTGCGTGTACATGTATGTGTATATATATATACATATAAATCAATCAATGCTGGTGTTTTTACTTTTTCAAGTTCCCAGGGCGAAGGGCATGTTGTCAGTTTGCTGTAAGATTATATTCTGTATATATGTTTCCATGTAAATAAGTGAAAATCTATATTCAGAGTTATATTTTAATTTTTATTCAGAATGAAATCCCTTTTTACTTGAAACAGTTGTAAGCCACGTTGTTAATAAAGTAACAATAAGTCATATATTTCTCCAGGGTAGTTTTTTTTTTTTGTTTGTTTGACAGGGCTGTGTTTTGATTTATCTGTGTGTCCAAGCTGCCTGGATCAGTTTTGCCTTCTCTGAGCCCCCAAACTTCCAGAGGTACAACACAGCCTCCCTGGCTCAGCCCTCCATAGATGCCAGGCTGAATAGTTTGAGTTTATGCATCTTAAAGTTCTTCCCAGAAGCAGGACATGAAACAAGAAAGGTGGTGGGTGGTGAGGAGACACAACAGCATCCAAGGACGTTTTAAGAAAGTGATGGGAGCAGGGTGAAAGACAGGAATGAAAATAATTCAGTGAGCAACAGGCAAAGGAGGGTGTAGTGACAGAGGAGCTGATGGTGGCAAGATGAGAGTTACACCAGAGCCATGGCACGTGGAGTAGGGAGACAGAAAATAAAACTTCCCCAGGTGCACAGCAGTCATTGGAGATGGGGGAAGCCATCCTGCAGTGGGAAAATTAGCTGTTTGTGAATTCCAAAGGGTGGGCTTCACACATACCTGCTTTGCCAGACACAACCCTGTGTTACGTGTCCCGTGTGATGTTTTACCTGGGCTTACAGGCTGTGCTGAGCTTAATTTCCAAATTCCGGCTTCAAAAGTCTTGTCACCTTTCAGACCTCTCAGTGGCGTGCTAAGTCCTGCTCTAAAGGTCCGTGTTTGTTGGGCTGGCTTGGCTACCAAGCATTTGCCATTGGTCTCCTCACCCATCCCCTGTGCCTCAGAGAAAGCAAGGTGGTGCACACCCCAGCAGCATCCAGTGGTGTGTGCCTGGGAGAAAGTGAGCACAGAGTCCACAGAAATGGCCAACAAGTGTTGGGATGACTCTGGTTTTGCTCCATCAATCCTATTTAGATGCCTCTTGTGGATACAGCAAAAGGGGAGAAACAAAATTTCTCCCTCTCTGTTCCACCATTTCTCCAATTTCATCACGGCTGTCTGTTTTCTATCAGGCAAAAGCACAACCATGGGCAAGCAAATGGGGTAGGGTGACTTAACAAAGAATCAAACCATTGAAAATTGTTATTTTACAATGTCAGTAAGTCTTGGGATGATAATCCTGTGGTCTGACTCCTTATGACGCTGTACTAAAGCCCAGGCTTTGGGAGGGACAAAAGTGCAGGTGGTCAGTGAAGTGACCTGTCCAGCCAGCCTTGGGAATAAGGCAGCAGACCACGGGGTGCTGCTGGGTGTTGACAAAATGGCCTGCTGGACCACAGAAGAGCTCCCTGGAAGGTGAAGTGAAGAATTTCCTTTATCAAAGGAAATAATTCTGAGGTGACTCTGATGGTGGAATAAAACCAAAAGAGCAAAAGCTTGAATGGTTTATGATACTCTTCAGGATCCAGAGGTGAAAATAAATACATTTATCTCCCCATAGCTCATTACATATTTAAAAGGAATACAAAGCTCAGACACTGGTTTTTAAATTTCTGCCCCAGCTTAGGCAAGAATTGGAGCTCTGCAAAGAGCTAATTTTGGGAGAATATCAAGTGATTTTAGCAAAACCCTGGCAAGACACTCCAACTTAGTTCCTCAAAATTAATGACCAACACATGAAATATGATTGCCATCTATCATTTCCTCAGGGGAAAAATACCTGCCAGCCAGTGTTGCTTCTGTTACCACAGGCCAGCATTTTGAAGACACATCCATTTTTAATGTTTTTCATGTGTAATTAATTTGTGAAAGATTTCTAGATACTTGATATGATTTGTTGACACAAACAAGCAGTCATCTAAGTGGAAGCATGACCACCACCATGTAGTCAACCATCCCATAGAATACACCTACAAAATAAAAGTTATGTTTTCAGGTCTCTGGGGAAACGCCGTCTTTCTTTCCTGCATACAGAATGAACAAAACAAGCAGGTTTTGTTCACAATATTTCACTCCCAAGGTTTCTAGACAGACTTTCAAAGTAAATAATTATTGTTTTTAATAACCATGTTGTTGCTATTACTGCTGCTGCTGATAGCAGTTTTATTGCTTTTTTAATTTCAAGATTCATGCCTTTTCTTTGAGATTTAATGATTCTCCAAGTCCCTCTACTGCTACAATATTTACTTAAGACTGATACACCTCTTGCTGCAGTGTCTGTACTCAATTACTGTAAGCTGATTTTATAACTACATCTCAGCCAAAGTTGTAATTATGCTGTCTTCTCTAATATGTCATAAAATCTTAAAACCAGAGAAAAAATAGTGCTGCAGGACACCTTGAGGTGTCAGGTTGATTGTTTCCCTCTGCAAGCAGGACCAATTAGACAAATCTTGTTCCTATTTGGCATTTGTTTAACCTGACCTTCAGATGGGTGTCAAAATGAGACCTCCAGCAACAAGCCTTTCCCTAGCATTGTAAAACAAAAGAAGTGATGGCATTTGGGTGATGAAGTGTGATATTCCCAGGCAAAACTACAGAGCTGATGTTGCCGTGGAATGGCCGTGTCAATTTGAGAAGCTCAGTCTGACTGGTGATTAGTGTAGCAATTAATAAAAGTAAAAGCAGAAAATTCATGGTTAAGATGGATTAGATTTCAAGGAAGCAACTGGGAAGGAAGGAAGGAAAGAAGGAAGGAAGGAAGGAAGGAAGGCTGAGGCAGCCGCCTCCTGTGATGACACCCAGCAACACCCAGGGGCAGGGACCTGTTTAAGGGAAGAAAGTGTTATTTTCACTACCATGGACTTGTCCCTGAGACCTGGGGACCTTGCAGGAATCAGGGACTGTGTTCCCACTGGTTTGAGGTGAGATCACACTTGTCTCTAGGGAAGAGTGCTGGGGGAGATCACCACATCAAAATGCAAACATTCCTCTGAAATTCACTGAATCCGTAGCTGGAGGGACCTTTACCACCCAAACTGTGAAACTTTAGGTTTGCACAGGACAACGGCAAGCTCTGCTGAGCTCCTGGGTGTATGATTGACCTTAACTGCGTTGTAGCAGTGCAGTTTTCTATTCAGAGCCTCCACAGCAGGACTTTCCCTGGAGGCAAGAGGGATTGAGCACAGTGGGTCCCCAGCCACAACCACTCAGTGCCCTGCTCCCGAGTGCCAGGCTTTGACACCTTGTTTTTGTGCTCTGTCATGAAAACAACAGGGAGAAGCACAAAAGGAGAGGACAGGAACCTTGACCATCTGAGGACTTCTCTGCCTCCAAGGATCCACTTAAGCCTGGATTAATGCCCTGAAATATCATGTCATTGAAGGAAAAAACGCTCATTTTGTTCTGTGCTTCCTCAGTATCTACAACTGCTGGTGCCTTGGAGCTTGACTTCATTTTTAACCTCTGTTATTACTAGTGATAAATACATTAATGAGAATATCTTCAACCAAGAACTTGGAATAAATTCATATATCCTTTTTCAATGGAAAAGTTCTGCTGTCTTCTCTTGTCACATGAAGTGCTGAGGCAGGCCAGGATGATCCTGCTCATCATGCAGCATTGCATTGAAAAATTTGGAATCTCTTTCCTCCTGCTCTTTGATCCAGGGTCTCTAGCACACTTAAAAAGTCAATGTGTAACCTTCCCTCTCCTTCGAGTGCTCGAGAGCACAGTGTCCCTAACAGGGTGGCTGGGTGGTATTGGCATTTCTGGGTGAAATCTGAATTTTTATGGGAGTACCCTGCATTTGTGTGTGGGAGGGCAGGATAGAAAAGAACCAGTCCAAGCCCAAATATTTGTTAAGAATGAGATGGTGGAGGAAAAGATGGTGTCTACAGGTCTCAGAGAAGGTTCTCTCTCTTATTTCTCTTCTGGGAATGAAGTTGCTATTTGAGGTTGATGCTGGGGGCCTTTTTCTTTACTTTCATTTTTTTTTCCCAATTTAATTCCTGTAATAAGAAGCAGCTTTTCTGTTTTCATTTAAAGTTGTGAAGCTGTGGCATCAATGTGCCTGGATGTGTCTCTGTGTGTGAGAGTCTCCAGTCCATTGTGAAACACAAACCAGAATATCAAATCTTTGCATTGCCTTAGATCATGTTTTTTATCTGATATTGAATTAAGTAAAGGGCTTAATGTTCAAAGTGGTGTTTGGGGAGTTACTTGCACAAATTCTGTTATTGCTGTTAATGGGATTTGTGCAGATTGCTTTGAAGATGAGTTCCTTCATGTAGAATAGGAAAAGACATTCTCAATTATAACTTATTTCAGACAAATCTATCTTTAATTTTTTACTGATAGGGCATTAGAGACGTGAAGAAAAAAAGCATTAGATGAATTTTTTATTAGTATTATTGACAGGAATGTGAGAACAGGTTTGGTGCAGATAATTGAGTAGATATTTGGGTAATTTTTAGAAGTGGACAGAAAGAGGCTTTACATTTTGGAATAATGATAAAATTCAGTGACATTCCAGAAAAAAAACAACAACGAAGCTGGAAAGAAATGGTCATAAGACATTTCCTAGACACTACCTTACAATGCAGATTAAATAGTAATGGAAATCTTAATTTAGAGAGTGGACATCTCAGCCTGCAGCTCAGTTGTGCCTCTTTTAGATATTTCAGCAAATGATGACACCTGTGGGTGTCAAATAAGTGAAAGGTGTCTGGACCAGGATGATCTTTAAGATCCCAAACCATTCTGTGACTGGTTTTAAGATGTGGGCAGCAGCAGAAAAGAGCAGGCAAGCCTGGCTGATGGGATTGTAGAGAAAAAGGTTTGAGGATCCAGCATTGTGCATTTTCTGGAGAAATCTCACCCCTTCTGATTCCAGAGAGGAGTCAGAACAGGTTTGTCTTACACAAGCTGAGAGTAGGGAATTCTGGGCTGATCAGAACACCTGAGGGTTGCAGCCACTAATGCAGAGCAGGGCATAATAATAATAATAATATATATAATATTTTAAGTGTTACTTAATTTTCAGGTGCCTGGGCAGAGAGTTTCTCACCTGACTCCAGCCAGGGCTGGAGATTGTGGTACCCCAGGGCATCCAAGACATGAATGGGATGGCAAAGCCAGGGAAAAGTCACACCCTCTTAAAGCAGCAGAAGTGGCATTTTGAGGTCTCTCAGGTAGTGGCAAACACCTGTTTTGTGTCAACTCATTCACATCCCACCTGGATTTCTGCCTTTGCAGCTTCCCTGGCTGTACCAGGTGCATTCATAGACTCTGAAATACTTCCAGACATGGAGACTTGCATTATCCTTTCTGGGAGAGCCAAGATCCACACTGCCTTTGGTGTTTCTGTCCCTGAAGGAATAGGTGGGGTGATAACCACCCTGGTCCAGGCAGCTCCTCTAAGATGGATGAGCAGTTTAATGCTGCTTTTCTCACTGCTGAGCCTGCAGTGAAGATTTGTGGGCTGCTTCCTCCTCAGATCCTTGCAACCCCTATCTTTTATCCTCTGATGTGGATAACAAATCTGACAGAAGTTGTATAAATTACAGTCTTTGGAGTATTAATGGCCTGGTTCTAAATGATTAATTACAGGGGATCTCTTGCATTCACAGATCAGCATTAGTGAGTCATGCAGTATTATTCCACAATATCTCTTCCTCAGTCAGCCTGTCCTGGATGGAAACAGGTTGGTACTTTCTGAGCAGAGAGGTGTGAAGAAGTTACAGGAGGAGAAGGAGTTAGTATGGACTTCTGTGCTTTTTCTGCTTGCCATAACTACCTGAATATAGGTTTGTGGCTCAAAGTAAACAAGGAGGAATTTAATGCTCTTAACTCACAATCCAAGGTTACTCTGTGGCTTTAGAGGGAGCGATTCCTCTTTCACTGAGTGGTCCCACCCCCTCCCTGTGTTCCTCCTCCTTTCTCTCTCATGCTCACATCAATATTTTGGCAGTTGGGAAATTCATCTGGTCAAAGATTAACCCATGTTGGAAAGCTCTCAGCTGGCTCATTTTCCCAACCTATCCACCTGAACGTACAAACTTTTCAATCAGCGTTCTGCTGTGGGGAGGAAGAAGCACTTGGGAGGGAAAGAAGGAAAGCATCATCTTTTTCAGTTGCACATGGATTTACACTGGAATCAGGAACAGGAGTTGACACAATCCTAAGGACAAGGGCAGAAACTTCTTCACACCACAAGCAGAGCAGAAGAGTTGTGTCTTTCACAGCTCAGTTATCCGCACTTTTCAGTTAGAAGGAAACTTGGCTCACTATATTTTTGCTCCATTAAAAAAAAATCTTTATGATTTTGAAATGAGATTTCCCTCTTCCTCTCCCAAAAACCTGAAAAGGGAGTACTCAGCTGTATCTTCAGGCACTTCTAAAAAACTGTCCCTAAGGGAGCAACTATTTACCACAAGTCAAAACAGGTACTTTCCTAAATAAAATGATTCCCTGATAATGCAATTCCCAAGGTAGAAAGGGACAAGAACAAGGTCATCATAAGAGAATTTAATTGTCTCCCTTTTCCAGCAGGAGCCAAGTTGAAGGAATAATTGTTAACTGCTGTTAATTGTTAATTGCTGCCTGCTCCATCTGCAAAGTTTCCATTGGGAACTAATGAAACCTTGAAAGAGCTTGGATGGGTGTATTGTTCTCTGGCTCTACAAATTTTTTTCCTCCATATCAGGAACAGGGTGAGTTTTCCACTGAGCTTTGTTTAGAAGGATGCTCAGACCTCCTGACCCTGCCATGTGCTGCAGCCATGCCAGAGGGGCACATCACTGGGAAGAGTTCCATTTCTTCTACAACATGGTGAGTATTTTGCTATTATTTTCACAGAATCACAGAATGGTTTGGGTTGGAAGGGACCCCAAAGATCCCCTCATTCCAATCCCCTGCCATGGGCAGGGACACATTCCACTTCCCCAGGATGCTCCAAGGCCCACCCAACCTGGCCTTGAGCACTTACAGGGATGAGGCAGAACCCACCAAAACAGGTCTTCAGGACACCTGCTTTTGCTGTTCTGCCTCCCAACAGCAGGTTCTTGTGCAAATAAATTTAAGGGCAATCCATCTGGAGCAAATATTGACGCTGCGACTCAAAAAGGAACTGAAAAATCCACTTTTCATTCCCACAATTAATCATTGTGCAGAAACTGTCTGTCTGTTGACAAGCTTTGCTCCTCCCCTTATGAAGCCTTTTTACCTCATCCAGCTTTATTATTTCATTCATATTTTAGTCAAATCTGGAGGCACTGGGCTATTCATGGGACAGGAAGATGGCAAATCAATGCCAGGGGCTGCCTCACCTCCTGCCAGCCACTGCATCTATTTCAAGTATTTTTTTCCATCTCCTTGTCTGTAAAATGTGCAAAGTGTTGCTTACTGCACTTCAAGAATCTTGTGAGTTCCTTAGCTGTGGATAACTAAATATTATGACATATAAAAGCACAGGGTATAGATATATCGTAGACTTCACACTTGGATTTCACACTCTCTATTAATGTGGCACTCCACAGTGACATGATATTTACCAAAAACTTCCTGGAAGCAGATTCAAAATTTTAATTTTTTTTTTTTTTTCAGGGCTAACAACTGTTAAGCTCAGTGTTTATCTGCAGTGGCAAGGCAAGGTGCTCAATGAATGGTAATGAAAGGTTTCTAGTCCTAAAAATAGCCTTTCCTAGGCTGAGGAAAGAAAGAGAAAGAAAATACCCTGTGAGATTTTTCTAGCATTAAGGCAGTCAAATTGTCTTTTTAAATAGTGTGAAAATTGACAGATTATAAAAAATAGAGAGAACAATCACTGGAGAGTGTACGATAATCTGGCAATATGGAAATTACAAATTTTAATATTTCCCCAGAGCCAATGAAATATGCAAAGGAACAACTGCATAATGCAGCAGGCTCTGTGCAACCCTGAGGTAGCTTGAGTTAGCAAGATATTCTATCCCAGCTGGTTTATTTTCTCTTGGTTAATAACAAATCCGCCAAATTACTTCAATGGTGAAGGATGGAAAAATCCTCTCTGAAGTTCAATTGTTGCACAAAGCTGCTCCATTAAATATCCAGATTTAATGATGCTCTGGTAGTTCCTGATCCTGCTGAATTCTTTACTGCAACGTGAGAAGTCGGTTGTTCTAAATTGGTGCAGCTGCCATCAGCATTCAGTTGCCATAATGGATTTTCCTGGTGATCCATCAAAGCCAGGTTTTCCTCCAGCAGAAACCAGCAAGCCGTCCAGAACTGTGGGCAGCTTTGCTCTCCAGCTTGCAACTGGTTTCCTTTTTAAATCACAACACTTTCCTGCAGATTTGGAAGGAATCTGCATGGATGTCACATCCAGGATTCCTGCCTCTTTGGTAATGAAACTGCCAAGTCATTTCTTCTTTAAAGAAGATCAATTCCTTCTTTAAAGATAACAAAATATTTTAACAAACATCAGTCACCAAATGACAAGGTGTTTGTTCCTGCAGACAAACAGCAGCATCAAACCCAACAAGCAGAGTCTGCAGAGTGTGAGTTTTGCTTAAGAGTTTCTTTTTTCCAGGAGCTTTTGTTTGGTTCCATTGCCTGAGCAGCATCTGGAAAAATGGATTGCAGCAATTTCCACATACAGCAGAAAATTCAGCCCGAGCTCACTCAGGCTCCTGATTCAGAAGAGCTCTTCAACATATGCTCAATTTAAGAATATACTTGAGGGTCTGAAGGGCTGAACAACACACTTGTGCCCTTCTAATTAGGGATTACTCAACTCATCTTCCCCCAAAGCAGAGCCAGAAGCAACTCCAATGGGTGAAAAACCTACTTCTGACAAAAAATACAAGAATATGCCTATGGTTAGAGTTACACAGGCATGTTCTGGGCTAAACTAAACAGGGAGATACTGCAAAGACTATCCAGAGAGTTCAGAATGTAGAAATTGGATAAAACATTGAAATCAGACTGTTTTATTCAATCCCTCTCCAGTTTCCATGAGAGGCAGTCGCTCTGTGAAGTGACGCTTTCTTTGCCTGCAGAGATGATGTTGGCAGTTCATGACTGACCCATCTTAGGTCCAGACTTACTGAACTTAGGGCACCATACAGTAAACTTTGCATTGTGCTAGACCTGAACAAGTAGTTTTCTTCGAAGTCAGGGTTCTGCACCGATCAGATTTTGTCATTCAACGTTTCCATTGAAAAGTTTCCTGTTTCCAGTAGTTCTGACTGTAAATTCTCCCAAATGCAGGTGCTTCAGACAGGAAATCTTTCTCACACATCTTCTCTTCTAACAACTGAACCAACCTGCCTTAGAAGGCTTAGAAGATTTCTTGGGCTTAGAAGATTTCAATAATGGTTTTGATGCAAGTTTATCATCTCCCTTCCCTCTCTTTACAAACCACGGGGCTTTTTTGTGAAACGTGATGGTTGTCCCTGGATCAACAAGCCAGAACAAATATAATCCTCCAGTAGCAAGAGGAGCAGCCCTTTTTCAGGGGGAGCAATCAATCCCCTCCAGCGACACGTGCCTAATGGATCTGTCTCTTTCATTAGCTCTGGGCTCCTAATAACCACTGTCTCTGCCAAATGAGGGATGTGTTATGTCGGCCTCCTCTGCCGTCTTCTCCTCCCTTCCCTGCCTTGTCAGCAGCATGCTAATTTATGTAATCAATTCATAGTACTGCTTAATGAATAGCTTTGAAGACATTAGATTCATCTGCTGGTGCAGGGGCTGATTGGTCAGCCTCTGAATCGTTTCCATTTTCTGAGGCTCGAAAGTGTCAGCCAACATAATTGCTTTAGAAACACCCTTGGGAGACACTTGGGAAGTAGCTGTACAATCCCTCTCTATATTTAAGTGGAAGACAAAGTGGAACAATAATAATACTTAGCATTTTTACCACACTTCATATCATTAAAATGCTTCCCCAAACATTAACTAATCCTTGCAGTATGCCCAAAAGGTGAATCATTGCTTCACTTACGCAGAGGAGAGTCAGCAGTAAAGACAGTAGATCTCAAGCCTCTTGGATGCTGCAGCTGATGGGTACTTTTGTGCTCAGGAAGGTGTTAACCCAGATTCACAGTGTCCCTTCAGTACCCAGCTATGGAAATCCCTGGAGAATGTCAGCTCTAGGATTTTAAACTTCAAAATGCAGAAAAAGGCATGTGGTGGGATTGTTGGGGTGTCTGTGCAGGGCCAGGAATTGGATTTGATGATCCTTGTGGGTCCCTTCCAGCTCAGGATATTCTATGATTTGTCTGAAATACTGGGAACACTTTCAAAGATGTTAGCCTGATCCTCTCAGGAATGTGGTCCTGATGGAGGCACAGGCAGCCACTCACAATTACTGTGTTTTGGGGGCAGCAAGATTTTCATCTGGATTGACAGCTCAGTGGATGCCAGCCAAGCACTCTTCTGTCTTCACATCTGTGCTGGTTTGAAAAAAAAACCATGACAACATCCAAGTCCTGACCTCCTGATGGAGAAAGCTTGTTGAATTCCCACCCCAAAGTGGACGTGCTCAGAGGGGACCCTGTGTGGATGGAATTTGCTGCCTGGATCAGACACTCAGGTGTGTCTGTGTCAGCCACACCTGCACAGATGCAGGCTGGGACAACAACGAAAACTCACTGATTTAGCTCAGAAATGGAAAGCAGAAGGTTGAGATATCCTTTCAGCTCAACTGCCTGCTACCAACAGAGCAGAGTACTTCTCTAATGACTTGAAAACTTTCAAGCACAGACGGTTTTTCAGTGCTTTGTAATGTTTATTCAGACTCCACAGTGAGCTGTGATGCAGGGTGCCCTCTGGCCACACCAGCTCAGTAATGACTCTGGCATTTCTGACAGAGACTAATAGTAGAAATTGTTATTATCGTTTTTAGCAAAATACTGCAAGCTAGAAATTGGATTTCCCCCCTTTCTGCATCCTCCTCCACTTGTTAATGAGCCACTTCTTCAAAGTGCCAATGGTAAAGCTGTAAAGTGAGATGGTCAATTTATTTTCTGGGCTTGAGACCCTTAGACACAGGAACACACAGTTATTTATTTTAATGCATCATTCACATAAAATTACATCATGCTTTACAGGTGTAGCAGGAAGACAAGTTTCCTTATCCCTGGGAATTATTAGGAGGTATTGATGAGATGCCAGAGCAAAATGAAAGTGAGATGAAGAAATCTCTCACTCCATATGTAAGTGAGTGTGGTGAGAGCAGTTCTTGCTATGCATTATCACTGGGACTTTGGGAATTCAGGAATGGACACGACATTTCTATCTTGATAGGGATATCTGGACTTTTTAAAAAATCACTGGAGAGGTGCAACATTTCCCATAGAATGATTTCTCCTGCACTGGTTCCGATGTTTAAAATCAATGAGATCAGGAATGCCCCATTTCCAATTCCCTATTTCCCATGGTAGCCAACAGCATATCTGTAACAAATTCCAGTGTAGGTGTTTCCACCTACAGTCATAGACATTTCTGTTACCTGTGCAGTAAAATTGCTTTCCTTCATATTCTCCTCCCTTTCCAGAGCACCCTAATTTTCTGAGGTTGTTTTTCAGGCTGTAGAAATATATGTTATCTCATATTGATGGATGAGCTTTGCTCTTTGTCTGTGGAAACTCAGGCATGCATCATCAGCGAGAAGCTATTTTATAAGCATATTGATATTTCTATTAAGGTGGGAATATATTAATATTTATGGGTATATGAACATCTCTATTAATATTTTAAGGAAAATACAGAAAAACAGAATATTCAAGTGTGTAAGCATGTGCCAATCGCTATCAGTGCTGCCCCAAAAATGAACCTCTCCTCTCTCTCCTGTGCCACACCAGCCCCATGGGGGTCATCTCAGGCATCCCAGGAGGGCACAGCCAATCTTAGAGGTCTCTGTGTGAGCAACAGCCTTGTGTCTGGACTGAGCTGTGGAGCACAGCAAAGGGAAACAGGCACTGAAGGGGTTGGGAGAGGTTATCCAAGAGGCCTGATGGAGGAAGAGCCTACCCAGAGGTTACAAAGCATCTGGGAGGGTAAGTATTGGTGTTTAAAGGGAAATTCCCTGTTAAGCCTTTATGAAAGAGTCACTCTAATCTTCTGGAACCTGCAAATTGACGGGTGACATCAAGGAAGGACTGTGACAAGGTCTTGATTCTTTACTCCAGGTAGTCAGGGATGAAGGAAATAGGTTCCAGAGAGGGGACAACTCAGACATGGGCTTTTTGCAGGCAGGAAGAGTGATCCTCAGTGCCTTTTTCTTCCTTGTACTTTTTCTTTTTTCTGTTAGTGTTTTCCAAGCATTTGCTGCGAAGACACTGTGCTGCTCTCCCCGTTTTTGCTTCCAGGGGAATAGAGATTAAAAAAAAGATATTTGTGACTTTCCCTGGGATCCCAGAGGGGCAGTATCTGGTTTTCCAGGGAAAGGTTGCAATGCCAGCCCATCCCAGGTGGGGGATGCACCCCCAGGATCTGTGTAACCCCACAGCTGTACCTGTGTCAGCCAGACCCACAAAGTCACCACAGAGGTGGTGCAGGGAAGGGGCAGGGACACCGTGGGGAATTGGTGCCTGAGAGGGAGCACAAGGTGATGCCAGGATGGACAGGGGACAACAGGGACAGTCTGTGTGGGGCCTGGCCTTCACTTTGTTGCTTCTACCTGCAGGGAAGACAAATATCACTCACTTTGCTATGGTCTCCAGCCACCACAGGAACCCAACATGTTAACACCTTGCCATCCCTTCTGCATTGTCACCCATGCTCAGTTTCAATCTCCAGAGAAGTTTAAACAAGAAAACCACCACCAGCAACCAAAAGGCTTTGCCTTCACCATGGAAGCAGTTTAATTTCTTGATGGAATTCCAAAGCAATTCCTTCACCTGCGGTATCTCACATAATTACTGACAGCACTGAGAGGAAAAACCTTGTCCTTGCTGCTCAAGAATGTCCAAGGGACCCTAATGCACTGTTATTATTTTGCAAGGACTCCTTTCTTTCATGATTTATATGGTTTGATTTGATTTATAAAGAGAGACAGCAAAGCAGTTGTCTCCTCTTCTTCCCATGCAGGCGTCAGGTCTGAGCAGAGACGAGAGGTGAGTGGTGCTTGGTGACAGGTTATTGCCAAGGCTGAGATATGGGGCCTTTTTTGTTTTATTCTCCATCTAAATTAGTTACTGCAAAGAGATTTCCCTGGTGGGAAATGCGTTTCAATATTTATTTCCTACCTGACACTTTATTATTCTTTTATTGAGTGGAATGTGTTCTTGCTCTCTCAGAACAGGTTTCCATGCAGAACTCGCTATGACACTGCTTTGGTTTATAAACTCACACCATTGCCTGATCCTGTTGGCTGTGCAAAATGAAAAACTGTCTGGGGGCTGACCCCTTGTCCACCTTCAAAATTTAAGATAATGCAAATATCCAGTTCAATTTGACTCAAGATGGAAATAATAAACTTTTTTTTTCATAATAATAAAAAAAAAATAAATAAAAAAGAGGGTTGGGGGGCGCCTAACACAACATTCCTATGAATTAGCAGAAAGGTTTCATTCAAAGTGGTTAATTTATATTTTGATAATTTGTGATAATAGCAGAGTAGATTAAGGTGATTTTTATCCACTGGGGAAAGGAACAGGTCAGGTTTTTAAGACTCCAGAGTCTCAGGTGTTGTTCACTTCCTCTCTCTGCCTGGGAGGATTTAAATCATGGAATCATTAGGTTTGGAAAAGACCTCTAAGGGCATTGAGCCCGACCATTAACCCAGCACCATAAATGATTGGTGATGTTCTGCATCTGCATCGTGGGGTTGGGCTAGCTGGCCTTTAGAGGTCCCTTCCAACCCAAACAATTCTATAATTCTGTGGTCTGATTCTCTCTGCTTTGTACAATATGTTCAAGCATGCACTGGAGAGGGGCTGGAGGTGTGGCCCTGAGCACAAGGGACACTCCCTTCCCCAGTAGTTCCCTCCCACAGGTTTTTCTGCAATCAGGTAGAAACACGAGAAATAACATATATAAATATTGCACAAAAAACCATCAGACCTGCTTTTCATGGCAGCCCAGAAAAAAAAATCCCCAAGTTAGAAATCTATATAATTTTTATATTTGCTTCCCTTGAACAAATTTCAAGATGCATTGTATGGCTCCAAGAAGAGAGAGCAACACTCCTCCCTGTGTTACACCCGAGATTTTCCATTAAAAAGAATGAATGTGAATACAAATTCCTGCAGGTCAAGGAAATTGAATCCTGGTCTTCCACCTCACAGCTGGATTACAAAAACACCCACCTTAAGTGATTTAAATATCTTAAGTGATATAAATATCACATACTAAGCCAAAACCACTCCACCTTCTTAATGCTCTGACTTCAGCAGAATTGCAGTAATTCAGCTGCCCCTGGGGTCCCCTTTATCAAAATATGTGGTAAACACATAAAAGTCACCCCTCAAATATGATGGAGAATGATCAACCCTCATGGTGCTTTTCCTCAAAATTCATCAAAGTGGTAACCAAAACTGAGTTGCAAATAGATTTTATGTATTTATAAGGTACAGTGGAAAAGATTTAGCAAGAGAATATTTATAATAGAGCTTTTTCACAAAATAACTCTATGCAGGACAATATAATATTACAGAGCATATCAGACCTTTACATTAAGAATGTAATCTATTTTTATAATGGAACTATAAGAGTTTCTGCTGATGTTTTGAAGACTGAAATGTGTTTTCCTCCTCCCTGAGCTGATTATTTTTACTCAATTTGGCATCTTATTTGTATCGTTTCTTCTTATACAATTTTATTGTGACATCTGGCTGTAAAATAAAAAATGTAGCCTACAGGAAAACTTAGAATTGTGCTCCCCACAGTGCATCAGTCAGACAATAAAATAGCCATCACTAGAAAAGTGTGTTTACAAAAGCTACTCTTGGTAAATAGAAAGGGGTTTTTTTTTCCTCTGGCTTTACGTCTGAATGAATGCATAGGGACAACATTTCAGATGGGGTGAGCAGGGTTCAGGATGGTTCTACCAATTTTTCCTTTCTACCACTTCTGAGGTAATTTAAAAATGGGCCTCTGTTGGGTGAGTTTGGGGTTGGCTTTTTTTGTTTGGTTGTTTTTTTGGTCCCTGTGTGTGAGGATTGCCTTCCTTTGTGTTCATTCCTTTTCCTCCTGTGGCCAACTTCCCTGACCCATCTCATGTTTTTCTCAGGGATGTGTGCCCAGATTTCAGCAAAGTATTGGTAATTTGGGCTTCAATATCTTCCCTTGAAAATGATGAATAATACAGCTAACAGGTCAGTGGGAGAGTTAATACTGGATTAGAAGCAGCTCCAAGATTGTTATTGCAGTGTTAATACATTTATCTAGTGCAGGCTTAGGAAAAGAAGCAAAGCAGCCTGATTACCTTCTTACAAATTGATTACATCCATGCAAACACTGTGGAGGAAAACACAGGCAGATCAAAGCATGATTTTGACAGCAGACTCACTAAACAAGTTATTTTAGCAACTCCTTAGGAGGCAGAAGAAGGAGAGTTTGGCTGGAGGCCACATTGCATGAGCAAGGCCCTGCAGAAGGGAGGGGTTGGTTTGAGAAAAGGTTGTTTGGAGCTGGTAACTCTGCTCTGCTCACCTGTTTGTGCTGGGAAAGGATTGTATTGAAAAGATTTTACTCAAAGGATTGCACTGAGAGGATTTTACTAAAAGGATTGTGCTGCAGTGCTGCCATGCACTGAGACAAAACACGAATGTAGAGATGAAATGGCACCTGCTCTTCTAGATCATGGAAGGAATCAAATACTCCTCAGGTATGAACTGCTTTGGATGGTCACTTTAGGAGGAAATGAGGTGTGCACAAAATCTCTTTGCCTTCACTCAGAAAAGAGGATAGATGACCAGTCTGGATGAAAAAAACCTCCATTATTGTTCTCTCAGTGGAAATAAATCCAGACAGGATTTCAGGAATGGCTGGAACTGGACTTTTTTGAGGAGAAATAATAAGACAAAACCCCAGATCTCTGGTTTAACTCCCATGCTCTTCTGGTAAAAGTAGAATCATAGGTTTCACAGGATGGATTGGGTTGGAATGGACCTTAAAGATCACCCAGGGTAGGATGTAGACAAATATAGCATAACCCAACCTATATTGCCACAACACTCAAACATGTTCCTTTGCTTACCAAAAAACCTTCATGGGCTCATGATATTTAGAGTGGCTTTAAGAGCTCCTCAGTAAAGCCACAGGTCCTCTGCCAAGTGACATCCAGGAAACAAATAATTCCAACCTATTTCATCTGTAGTCTCATCCCAACTCATCTTGTTGAGGTTATGGTTTTTTGGTTTTTTTAATATCTTATCACATGGTGGTGTTTATTATGACAACAGCTCAAATAAATCCATGTAATTAAATTTTTTGCTGGTAATTATCTGTTCATCCAACTGTGATTGTGCAGATCAGGGGAATTGCACTAATGTTATCCAAGTTATACAAGCCTAATCAGAGTGTCTTGTGACCTAAGATAACCCACAGAACGTATTTCTCGACCTCTCTTGCTCACTTCACCCTTACACAAGTGGAGGTGATAGATCAGTTCTGCTGGGTTGAATGCAACCAAACTGATCTAAAAAGTTCTTCCCTACTTGTCTCATGATCTTATTGAAGATTTTGGTCAGGAACAATTTATGTGCTCAGAAGGAAACATGACAGCAGGGCTCAAGCAATACAACGTCAAGAGAGAAGTGTTGGAGACAAGAAGTGTGGATGAAAGAAGAATAAGGATAAATTATTCTGGATGTTTTCCACCACACAGACTCTTAAGGCTTTCTGGGTTCTGCTTCAAAAGTCTTTGGTGATTCTGTCAAACAGGTGCAGGAATCAGTTGCACAGGGGCCAGAGTATGCAAAGGAGACAAGCATGAAGATAACTCACCATTTTCTTCTGTTACTTTTCTTCTTCCAGGCCTAAACCTCCAAGGCAACAATCTGTGGTTGCATCAGCAGATGGTGACTTGATTGTCTGCGAAGAGCCCTTTGTTCTTCGGTGGCTGCAGATGGCAGAGGTTAGAATTCAGCTGATCACATATGCAGCCCATGTCTGTTAGATTAAGTCACCTATACACGGTGCAGCACAGCATTTGAGGTGCTAACCCCCAGCTCCCACTGGGGCCAGTGGACCCAAATATTCATTTTTAGAATCCATGTGACCGATTGTGGACAATTACTTTACAATAAGATGAATGATCTTCCTAAAAGTGCAGTGGCCCACTGACTGTAAAACCAGTCCAGGCAAGTGGTTTGGTTGTAGGTACTGGAAGCATCTTGATCAAGACAGCTGTGACCACTCCAGGCTGATTTCATACTCAACCTAACCTGCAATCCTTTCTAGATCAACAAACAGGCATTTAATTAATTTTGAAAAATTTTATAAAGGTGTGAATAAATACTGGAATATTTACAAATGTGGGGTTTTGAGAGTATGCAGTCAAATACTTGGTTTTTTCACTTCAATAAGGTGCTTAAATTTATGTTGACAATACTCCAACATCAAGAATTGGTATCTGTCTACAAGATGAGATGTGGTTTAGCACTGCTTGTTGATCTGGAACAGTGATAACTGTAAAAATTATATATACCTGAAATTAAATATCCATCTATGTATCTATCTATACTTATAAATTGTGTAATCTTGCCTTTTCTGTGGTGGATAATGTCACAGCATTTAACTGAGATACTTGTACCAAAGGAAAATCTTGTTTAACCAGTGAGTTAAACTAACACTGTGTGATTTAATTAGGCAGTTGATACAAATACAGAGCAGTGTAGTCTCAGACTGTAACATTTCTGACAGTAGCAGTAAGACATGGATTTTTCAGTGTCGTATTTGCTGACATTTTTCTTAACAAGCTTAGTGAGTGAAGCTCACTGAAGCACACCATCTCCAGAGACCTTCCCATTTAGTTTTACTTTGGATTTGGATTTTTCCATTTAAGGCCATTTGAAATCCCAAATGGTCTCCTTCAAAGCGACTTTCACTTAAAAGAAAGTTGCTGCAGCTTCCTGAACTCCCTCAGAAGTCAACTTATCCAAATCATGGCATTAAATGGGGCAACAGTATTTGATTTCAAGCAGTCAGGAAATTGACTGTTACATAGCTTTGGTGGTACAAAAATGGCTGGTAATTTTTAATTTTCAAGGTCTTTTGGAGGATTTATAAAACCCTTGAGAATACTGCAAAGGAACATGATACTGTGTTCTGCTGCTAATGAAATAAAGTGTCTGAGAGATTAAGCAGGGGGAAATCTTGCATTAGAATAGGTTGACAAGACAGATGAAACATTAAGAATTCATACAGCTCATCAACAAAGACCTGACTAGATCTCAAACAGCAGAAATCTCTGTGCAAACCTCACTTGGATGCCTTTAGACCTGAATTTGACATGTCAGTTCTCATGTAATTCTCCTTTTCCCAACAAAATGGTGTAATGGCTTCATTGGATGGAAGAATTGTATTTGCAAGAAGTGCACAGATGCTAAAATGCAAAATTATACTCCAGTGTTGAGTCCTCCAAGATCCTCTTTGTCTTGGGATTGATCTATTTGGAATCACAGAATCATTAAAGCTTGAAAAGTCCTCCAAGATCAAGTCCAGCTTTTGACCAAATACCACCAGGCCCACTAAACCATACCACAAAGTGCCACGTACATTTGTTTTTTGGACACTTCCACAGATGGTGATTCCACCACTTTCCTGTGGAGCCTGCTCCAATGCTCAACCATTCTTCCAGCAAAACAATTTTGTCTGATATCCAACCTGAACCTCCCCTGGCACAGCTTGAGGCCATTTCCCCTTGTTCTGTATCTAGCTGCCAGTGAGGAGAGGCCAACTCCCATCTTGTTACATTCCTTTGGGAAGAGTCTTGGGACATGGCCATTGATGAAACACCACTAAACCAGTGCAAGCTGAATCCTAAGATCAAGAAAACCAACTAACAAGTGCAATAAAACACGATTACAAGAGTTGTTCACTCAGCAAATCTCACCCCACTGCTGACCAATCTCAGTCAAATCCAGAAAACACTTCTTCAGTTACTCCTACAGCCCAGGCAGTTCTGTTGACAGGAAAAGAGGTTTTCTAACTTTATGGGGAAGAAGAAATCAGAAGCTGAGTGTCAAACTCGGCCATCCTCCTGCCTGCCTGCTTCAGTTTCAGAGGGGAGACTAGGGGATGAAAAATCCACCTCCTCACTCCTCGCAGGAGCAGCAAATCAGAGAAGTCATTCCAGGCCTGAAAAGTGAGCCGTAACTAAATGATGTCAGTATATCTGTGTCCTTGTGTTCTCTCTCTGCTGGCATTTTGCCCCCTACAGCTGAAAATAACACCCATCCCAGGAAAAGGAGTGACAAATCCCCGTGGAATAGGAAGACAAACGCATCCCTGCTGCCTGGAGATCACGGCTTCATGTCTCACGATGATAGCACAGCACGTGGCCCAGGACCAGGAGGCTGCAGGACCAGTGTGCCACTGATTCATCCTGCCTGCTTGGGCCCAGCACACAGCAGTCCTTGAGGCACGTTTGTCCAGCTGATGGTTTGACTTCATCTGAAACGTTTCCCCGGGTCACTGACCTGCTAATTGCAGGCAGAGCACGGGAGATAATAAATAGTCGATACACTCCTGAGTCAGATCCTTTCCTCACAGTTACCAGGCAACCTCCTCCAGCTCTCCACAGCTCTGCTGATACTTTTCCCTCCCTTTCCACTGCAAACTTAGGGATGGAGAGCATGTGTTCATCAGAGGGTAAGAGACAAGGCAGGGCATATTTAAGTTGGATGGCTTTTTACAAGCATTAAGCAATGCACTCCTGTAATAAACAACTATGCCAGAGCTAATACTCAATAAACAGTGTGCTTTATAAGCAATTAGGGACTCACATTGTGGAACAGCCATTTCAGGGGAAGATACACTACACCAGCAATGCTTAGAAAGATAAGTGGCTTGTTAAAAGCATCATAATTCTCCTTTAAAAATCAATTAACAGTTTGGTGCATTTTTTTTTTTTGTGTAAGGACTGCTGGGTGTCTTATTCAAATGACAATGAATCCAGGGAACTGCTTCTCATGTTCTATTCATTGGCTGGTTTTTAACCCCAAAAAGTGCAACTGGAAGCGAATCTGCAAAATAAAGAAATAAAATGACTTAACTGTAGTAAAGTTCAGTTGCCAAGAGGCAGCTGAAGATGCTCTTCTCTGGGCAAAGGAGAAATCAGAGCACATTATAAAACCATTTCCTTTGTGTTTATTTGGTGTTGGGGTTTTAAAAATTAAATTCATTAATAATCTCTTCCCCAAATCACAATGGATTAGGCAGCAGAAGTTTAGTTTAGAGATACTTGATTGTGAGTTCTACCCAAAAAGGCAGTGCAGAGTCCTTTTCCTGAAGTTACAGAATGTCTTCTTTCTCTTCTAACAAAACCTGCTTCACGAAATCCCTGGGAAAGAACAGTCTCTCAGGGTACCAAGCACAGAAAAGAGGGAGAGATAACCATGGGAGAGGATCAACTTTGCCTTGCCTCCCCTCCATGACCAGCAGCAGGGCCCTGGAGAGCCAAATGCCCTCCTCTTCTCATTTCACAAAGCCAGAGGTGTTTTCAGAAACTTCTGCTTGCAAAGGTAAAAAGCCAAAGCCCTTTTTAAAGTGATACTGAGTATTTCCAGCCTCTCTAAACATTCACAGAATAATTTTTCCCAGCCCATTCTGATGCACTCCTTATTTCTGAGCAGCAACGTGCTCTCCTTGCCATTGATTTCCCATCAGCCCTTAACAAATGCCTTCAGTCTTCCCTCCCTGATTAATTATTAAACTATTAAATCAATTGCTGCAGCCAAGAGTTTGCAAATCAAAACACAACCTCCACCTGCCTCTCCTCAAATGCAAGCAGTTGCAAAAGAGTTTGGACAGACTTTATAAGCCTGCTGGACTGTGCTGATCTCATGGATGAATGTACCCTTGCACTACAGAGCCTTGGAGGTGATAAAAAAGCAAATTGTGCTGTTGTTGATGGGACACAAAAATGGAAAGCAAAGGATTTCAGAATCAATAGAAAACGTGGTGTAACATGAGCTGTTCAGAGAAGTTTCCAGGTGCCATCCATGCTTGGATTAAACTAGCTAGAAAAGTGCTTTTCTCTCATCTACCATGCTTTGAGCTTCTGGGAAATAGATGGGGAAAAAAAAAAAGAATATTTTGGCTGTTTAAAAGTCAAATAGTTTAATTCCCCCTCTTGCCAGGGCTGCAGAGTCAGTTGGCTTTTCTCTACTTTCCATGCCCTGTCTGCCCCAGAGGAGGAGCAGTGGGGCTGGTTGCAGTGGTTTTGCTTCCCAGAGCCACTCCTCCCAAACTCCTGTGTGAATCTCTACACTATAAAATCCGAGAATAATTGAACAGACTGAAAACTGGGAGGTGGTGCCATCCAAAGAGGCTGCCACAGCTGCTCCAGCTACAGATATGTATTTCTCAGAAGTGTGAGTGCATGTCAAAATATTTACTTTTCCAGTCTAGAAAATTTCTCATGTCCATCTCACTAATTTTTTTTCATCTTGACAAAGAGCATCTTCCACTAAACAAAACAAAACAAATGGCACTGGTGAGGATAAACTTGTTCTTACACACCCCAGACAATACATAAATATCAACCCAATAGCCAGTATCAAAGTCAACAGAGAAATCTGGCTCTTACCCTAAGGTTTATACAACAACAAAAGGTTTGCAGATACAAACTGAAAAATAAACCCAAATTGCTCTCTATATTGCCTTATGGCTTTTTTACTCCTTTGACTTTTTAAAATTATTTTTTATTTAAATCACTTCAGAATGGGATTATTGGCAGGTCAGAGAGGAGCTAATAGTATTTCTTAGGTGAAGTTTCATGATCCCTGCACTTTTATTTCAGGCAGGTCAGACCCTCTTCAAGAGGAACTGAAAGGCTGTTTGTGACCGTTTGAGTGAAAAAGTAAGATTTTTCAGTAATTTCAGAGAACTTTGGAGTGTTCTTCCACCTTTTTGTTGAGGTAGTAAAACAAGAGCAAGGCCTGTTAGCCTCTGTAAGCATATTTATACTGATTGCCTATGAACAGTTTGCATTTAATTAACAAAAGCCGAGGGTTTTAAGATTTTGCTGGGTTCTAGCTATGGCAAGAATTAAGCTGTCAGGTTTCACAATTTTTTTCCTTACCAGGTCTGACTATCTTTTTAGCCTTGGTTTATAAAAAAAAAAAAACAAACACATGACTGAAATCTTGACCTTTTTTCCCTCCAGGAACCTGCTGTATTTACAGGAGATAAACTCAGCAAGTTTTGAGGGTGGAAATGCTGTCCCTGGCCTCCAGTCCATTGTTGCAGGAGCACTTCAGTTGTCACTGAAGTGACAGTGAGAAACATCTCACCAACTCTGAAGAGATTCCATCCCTTTCAAGGCCATACTCTTGGGAGGTCAATGGTATCAAGATTTTTACCATGTTTAACAATAGAACTATTTTCTCCTTCTCTTCTCTTCTCTTCTCTTCTCTTCTCTTCTCTTCTCTTCTCTTCTCTTCTCTTCTCTTCTCTTCTCTTCTCTTCTCTTCTCTTCTCTCCTCTCCTCTCCTCTCCTCTCCTCTTTTTCAGTCACCATACAAAAAGGAAAGCACTGCTGGTTTGTTTCCTCCAGACACAACTAGGAAAAAAGTGATTTTCCCAATTTTAGCTACAATCTGACCTATTTCACCCCAACCAAGGAAAGTCTTCTGCCCTTATGCACCCTCACTTTGTCTTCTAGATGACTTCCAAGACAGCCAATGCTGATGGACCTCTCCTCTCACCACTGATACACGAGCATCCCTTTGTCAGGACTCATCTACGCCTCTCAGTCAAAGTCAAAATCATCTTAAACATTCACAATCCAGCCTGAAAACATTTCCTTGGCTCCAGGCTTCCTGGCTCTACAGAGTCTGGAAAGAAGCATCGTAACTGAAGAACATCCAAAAAAATGTAAATTTTCCCATATAAGGACTCCCTGGGAAGTTTTCAGAGTGAGCATCCTTTGGAGCAATCAGCCTGGGATTCATCCCATATAACCCTGCAGCAATGAATGGAGGCATAGCTAATTCTCCTGTCAGGGAGGAGCTGACACCTCTAAGCCATTCCAGGGAACCCAAAAAGATAACTAAGGAAAGCCAGCCTGCAGTCAATGGATGGGAATTCACTCCTCAGGGTCTTCTTCTCCAGTGTAAAATATCTGCAGGGTCTGGCACTCAAAGAAGGGTTTGAATCCCCTACTGTGAAATCATCAGAGAGAAAGACGGCCCCTTGGGCTTGATTTGGATTTCAGGGAATTACACTGTGCTCTTCAGAGGGTCCCCCGTCCTCTGGTGACTCTAGGGGAGCAGGTGGTGACTCAGTTTTAATGTAGCAACTCTGTTAATTGTCCAAATAATCCAAATTGTAGTGTAATCCAACTTTGTATTAATTGTCCAGTGTATCTGGGCCCTCACAAAGGTTCAGCTCACTTTTAAAATCAATATTTTCCAGGGAGGGTGACTCTCTGCTCTGCCTGTCTAACATGATCTTGGCAATTCCCAGGGTTATATTGCAGTACCATAGAGTTTGGTGAGGGATTTTTTTTTTTTTTTAAATCTCCAAGTGTTGAAATGGTAAGAGAGGTGCTTCTTTCTATCTTCCTTGTGTTCCCTCTCATTACAGGAAAAAGAAAATGCTGATGAGTGGGAACCAGGAGCACCTGGCTGCAAATATACAGAAATAAAACCTTGTATTTCATTATTTTTAAATCATATAATTTCTTAAGCCCAAATTTTATTTCAGGAAGCTGACTGATGTTTTTATGTTTTGAGTCTTGTTGATGCTATGAGTCATGGAAATTTCCTGTGAGATAATCTCAGGCAAGGGATCTGAAACTCAAATGCAAGTTCATGTTATCTTTAGCTTGGTTTATGGCCTGTTGCATGGAAAATACACTCCATTGTTAGGTGGTCAAGAAATAGGCAAATAGGATCATATCTTTCTCATTCTGTGAGCAATCACTGCAGCAGTAAAATACCACAAACCCAGCTTTGTAAAACACATGATGGAGACTTCCACATTTTCACCCAGGAATACACAGTGACTGCTTGTGAAGTATGTTGTGATACCTGAAAAGCCCTCACTGAGCAAAGCAGAAATGGATCATAAACAAAGCAAATCCTGTTTTTCTCCAGTTGTGTTCAAGTGTGTGGGGGCTGTCAGGGCAAGATGTACATTCACTGAACCGTAGAATCCAGAATGGTTTGGGTGGAAAAGATCTTAAGGATCATCTTGTTCTAATCCCCTGCCATGGACACCTTCCACTGTCCCAGGTTGCTCCAGTCCCCATCCAGCCTGGCCTTGGACACTTCCAGGGATCCAGCAGCCACAGCTGCTCTGGGAAACCTGTGCCAGGGCCTCACCACCCTCACGGGGAAGAGTTTCTTCCTATTACCTGGTCTAGCCCTTCTCTCTGTCAGTTTAAAGCCATTCTCCTTTGTTCCATAATTACATTCCTTTGTCCCAAGTCCCTCTCCAGCTCTCCTGGAGCCCCTTTAGGTAGTGGAAACTGCTCAAAGTTCTCCCTGGAGCCTTCTCATCTCCAGGCTGGACATCCCCTGGGAGACTGTCCAGCTGGCTCTTCCAGCCTGGCTCCAGAGCAGGGGGGCTCCAGCCTTTGGAGCACATCCATGGACTCCTCTAGATCTGCTCCAGCAGCTCCATGTCCTCCTGCTGCTGGTTCCCAGGGCTGGAGGCAGCTCTGCAGATGGGGTCTCACCTGAGTGGGGCAGAGGGACAGAATCCCCTCCCTCAACCTGCAGGTCACAGAGTCACAGAATATCCTGAGCTGGAAGGGACTCACAAGGATCATCGAGTCCAGCTCCTGGCCTTGCTCAGCACCCACTGGTACTTAACTGGGAGTGACTTCAGAGAGCAGCTCCTGATGTCCTTTAACAGCCCTCTGACATCCTGGCAGTGCCTGTGTTGGTGTTTATCTGACAGAACACTCTTACACCATGACAAGTTTAACTGCTCCAGATATCTCTGAAATGCCTGTTGGATCTGGAGGTATTTGAGAAGGGAAGAGTGTCCCACTCCCCCTTCTCCACTCAAAGGAAGTTTGCTATCCTATTTAATGCAGCACGAACACTGCCTCATTTAGCATGACAACTATAACTGTGTGTATGTTAGCTCAACCCAGATTTGATGCCAGTGTGAAATTATTCCTTTCCTGGTTAGAAACGAATGACACAGACTAGAAAATATCTCATGCTGAAATCCATATTTTACATAGAGCGTGCACTCAAGTTGCACAAGATGTTGCTTCCTCGGGCCATTTTTGTCTTCTGAGACTGTTCCAGCAATCCTCAAGTTTTCCCCAGTGGGCTGGGAGCAGCTGCATGTTCTCTAGGCATGAAAAACAGCAGGAAGAGCTCTGAAACTCTCCTCCAATGACACACCTTGAGCTCCAAAGACTGCTGATACTTGAACAGTGCAGACATAAAGCAGCTTCCACCACATGGCCTGGGGACCATGGTCTATTCCTTGGACAAATCCCAAACACTGTCTGGACGAAGCCTATATAATCCTGGCAATCACTTATCTCCCTGAGGACAAAGACCCCATCTGCAAAATATATGGAATAAATGTACCAGCTTTGCAAAGCTTTAATTCAGCTCGTGGCTGCAACTCCTCTAATAATGACATATGACAGCTCTGTAAAAGTAGTTTTAGCTGCCAAAACAAGCACTGGAAAAGGGAGGCCAGATTATTTTTGAGTCTACAACCTGAATTAGCTTCCCTTGTCTTCACCTTTGCAGGTGAAATGCATTTTGAGGCAAAGGGGATTTGTCTTGAGCACGAGATAGGACTTAAATATCCCCTGCAATGATGTGAATCCAGAAGATTAAGGAAGAACAAAAAGTGCCTGGCTGCTAAAAAGAAACAAAGGAGAAACAAGGAAATGCTGATAATCCAGTTTGACTTCAACTTCCTTTCCAGAGCAGAGCAAGCCAATATTTACACAATATAGGGTGAACAAGTTGAGCATATATGTGCTCGTGCTGTTTCCAACAGCGTGGCTCTATCAGCTGGGCAATGGCCTGCAAGACAATGGAAATCTTTCTCCTGTCTGTCCCCGGTGGCATCCCATGTCTGGTTTTGTTATCAGCCTTCAAAGGAAATAGTTGGGCCAAAGGGAGTGTTCCCAGGGGCAGCAGTAGAGATCATGATCATCAGTGTGATATGCGTGGTCTGCAAAAACAAGAGAAAGAGCTGGAGTTGTTTAGCCAGAGGAGAAAGACTTAAGGGGAAGCTTTAGCAAGGCTCTTACAAAGGAGAAAAAAAGTTTTATGTGTGCCCGTGGGTGGCAGAATGAGACATGATGGACCTACATTTCTTAAGGGAACCAACAGGCTTTTTGATTCTCCCACCCTTAGTTCAAGCACCAGGCAGGGGGATACTCAGTGTGCCTCCAATCCTGATTCCTTTTAACTGGGAAGAGCTGCTGGAATATAGAAATTGATGCCTACCAGAGATGTCACTGCAACACCTCCTGCCACAGCCACAAATGTGACCATGAGGACATCGAGCATCTCCCTATTATGCTGCTATCTTGCAAGTGGACTTGCTCCAGAGCTGACAAAACACATGGATATCAGATAATCACACATCACCTGGCTGCCTCTCCTCCCTAAAGGCTTCTCCAATCTTTCTTCAACAGTATATGTCTTTTTTTTCGCTCCCTTTGAACGTCCCTTAGTTGAGCCTAGAGCGCCCCACTTCACTCTGCCCTAAATTCCTCCAAAGCTCACCCTGCTGAAAGAATCTGACCTCCAAACAGCATGGCTGCTAACACCTCCAAATTTATTTCCCAGGAGAGTTTTCCTAAAGCTTGGATAGCAATCTGGGGTCCTCTAGCCTACCATATATGAGGGAATATTAATTTCCCATTGCTCTCAGGGAAGTGAAAATGCAGGAGAACATCAGATGCATCTGGAATCATATTTACAGTCCATTGAGGGGGAAGGGGCATAAGATCCCAGAGATTTAGCTTCAGGAGGAGTTCTGCCTGTACAGGGTTTGATGCAGTCTTTGATGTTAGTGAAATAAAAGAGAGAAATATTTCCCTCAGGGAGTGAGAAAAAGATATCCCAAATCTTCAGCCTGAGGTTTTTTGTATCGCTGCTCCTGCTACTGTCTCCAGAACTCATTACAATAAGCAAATACTCATACATCATTGGTTTAATATGACAACTGTGATGCTTAATAAGGCTGGAAGAAACATCACTGTGACTCTATTTGAGCCTCCTAAACAATCAGTTATTGCTGAGAAGGTTACACCAATTTTTATAGCTCAGAAGCTGATTTGCAATTTGTATTCATCTTTCATTTTGACTAGACCAATTGTGTGTTCTATCTGCATTATCAGCTCCATAAAAATTCATTCCTATCCATAAAAATAGAAGATTTCTAATAATGCCTCTCCTACTTTGTATGGGTGTATTTGGTTATATTTAGAAGAGAAAGGCAGTTAATCTGGTAACTGGGTTGTCTTCCTGTCCGGTTTCACTGCAGGACCTAATCCATCTACTCTAAACCCATCCAGTCAGATTTAAACTGAATTGTTTTTACGATGAGATGGGAGAAATTTGTCTTTGCACAGTGACAGTATGAATTCTGAGTCACTGTGAAATTGCCTCTCAAATATCTCACTGTACAGAGTCACTTGGGCAGATGAAGCTCCTGACAGGTATGGCCCCTGTGGTCTGCAATGAGGTAAAGAACTGAAACAATTAATGTTTGCAGCCTGATTGAGCAGTTGATGCTACTGAGACTTCTGAGCTGAAAGCACATGTTTAACCAAAGTCTGTCTCCAGAGATCTGGAAAAATCCCAGTGAAGTGGCAAAAATGATAATATAGGTAATAAAAATTATAAAGAAGTTGTGAATAAGAGGAGTAACAAATGTATTTAAGCAATGACAATACCTTTGGTGTCAAAACCAGCCCCAGGAGCCTAAGGCACCTGTGATCTCTATGACTTTTAGGTGAGTCTGTGCCTAGAAATACCCTGCTTAGATGATGTGCAGGTAATTGAAAAGACAGTAGTTTGCAGCCTTTTCACTTTGGATGCAATGTGCAGGTGTGTTTCTGGTCCTTTTGATAGATCTCAACAAACTCACTAAATACCCTTTTTTAATATTTTTTCCAAACCTGGTTGCTATTGTTGATCATTGTGATACAATAAATCCAGTGTCTGCAAGGCCTTTAATAGGGACAGGACCATATTTTAATTAAAAAGATAGAAGGGTGTAAAACCAGGCTGGCATGTCAAAGTGGCAGAGAAGCACCTGTCTGATCTCAGTGGGTGAAAAAGAAAAAAGAATTTGTCTCCAGGCAAGTGCACTTTCAGGGGAATCCCAGAGAGATCTCTCTGGCCCTGCATTCATCAATGTTCCTGCAATTCCTGAAATCTGTGAAATCCACTGGGCTGGATCCATTTTACCTGCAGCATGTAGGCAACAAACTCTGAAATTTTGTCCGTACTTCCTCCCCAGAGGCCTCAGCTCTGGCAGATCCCTGGAGGAACAACCTCAGGAGTTCATTCCAGCCTTGCAGTGAGATACCACAGCAGTTGTGAGGCCTAATTTGGGTGTTTGCTGCCCAAAGGCAAGAAATTTAGACACTAGTGGCTTTTACAGGGCTGGAAACAAAGGTCATCAGTCCAAAGAGAAGAAAGGGAATGGGGAGCTGGAGAAGGGACAGCTCTGGATCACTTGATACAGAAAATGACAGGCAAGGCCTAAATGAACATCTTTACACTTGGCTCCTTCCTGCATGAGACTGGGAAATACACATTTATTTCTCACCACTGTAATCAATTTATGTCCTAAATTCTTTGTTAATCATCACATTTGCGGGCTCCAGACATGGCTGAGCCCTGCTCTTTGCTTCTTCATCCCCACCTGCTTCAATATCCTCCTCCCAATCCATTCCCCAGTGCTCCCCAATAAAATGTCGCTTTGTCCCCACTAATATCCTACTTTGGCATGGCATTGATCCCAAGAAGACAGTTCTCCAGCTGGGGAGGCAAAGTGGGATCTGTGCTAGGGTGGGAACAAAACCAGAGCCCTTTCCTAATCAGGCCCTGGAGTCCACAGCCCCTCTTGCCAGCCCTTCCACTGTGCAAACACAGAGGCTGGCCAAAGCTTCAAAAACACCTTTCCAGATTAATAAAAGCACCTTCAGAGTCTGTAGCTTGTGCTGAGTTTTAACCTGCAAGATTTCCCAAACCACAGCTGCTGCAGTCTGAGATACTTTGGCTTTAAATGTCCAAATCTTAGTGAATCCTGAAGCGGCCTCTAACTGCACCCTGCATTCCCAGTAGAGGAATTTCTGGGGACCATTCAGCCCATTCCCTGCAACATGGACAAAGTGGGACACTAAATTCAAGTTTCCTATTAACTTGTGCTGATTACATTGCATTCATCACAAACCATGGTAAATTTATTAAAGTAGCTTTAAATACTTGAAGCAGCAAATGTAAGCACCTTAGCAAATGGGACACAGATAAGGTTCTTCATCTGCCAGCTCCCAGGCAAAGATCCTTAATATTCAGGTAAATAATACGAAAAGAAATGGAAGTAGAGAAAGACTTACTATGGCTGTAAGGCATGTCAGGACATGATTATCCTGTTTCATGCTGTCAGGAGAGTGTGAGATAGAGTAACTGACAACAAGCAAGACTTAATTGATCTGAAAAACCTGAAATGAGGCAATTTTAAATAGGAAATTTTCCAAACAACCCACTTTGCCAGTTTAATGAGGGCAATGATCAAATGAATGGATTAGAGCAGGATCAGCCAGTATGAAGGGCAGTGCATAGATGCTGTCCAAAGCAGACTGTGCACATGCCTTACCACAATATACTGTCCTGTATGTATGGGATGCTATGTCCCAGGGAGAGGAAAATTCACATTTTTGGTTCTTTTTATTTGTTTTTTATATCCTAAGCCAGTATAGATCAACCCCTTGACCTAAACATTACCAGCTTTCCTAAAGAATGGACGTTTATATCAGAAAAGCACTACCAAAACCTCCAGTTACAGCTGTTTCTCCAGGAGACACAATAGGAATTGCTGGATTATAAATTGGACCAGTCTGCAAAGGTCGAGAATTTAGTTTTTCCATGGTACAACCAAGAAATTGTGGTTTACCACCTCAGGTTCCTCATATATTAAAATGGGATCACAAAACCTCTTTGGACAGTGCTAGAACTATAGAAGGTATTAATATTATTATTATTTTAATTATTATATTATTAATAATAATGCAGTAATCATGCAGTGCATGAGACCACAAACTGTGGATGGTGACAGAATATTTTCCTGATGTTTCCAGTCCTATTAAACACAAAGTGTGACACACAACCTAGGAACCTCCTTCATGGTGGATGAAAACATGGACCAACTGGATGAAGAGAAACAGCTTCCACTCCTGTGAATTATCACGCCAGAACATTAACAATGACAACTGCTGAAAAATTCCTTTGGCTGGGAACAGCTGAGATGTGTTTTTTTTTCCAGTTCCCACTTCACAGATAGTGTCCATTTCTCTCCTTCACTCCTTCCCATAGTCCTATGCTTAGTTTGAAAAAGTATCTCAAGAAATAAGCATGGGGAGGAGATGGAGGTGTGTCACGGGGAGAGGGGAACATTCAGCTTTTTTCTTTGTCTCAGCCCCAGCTGCATAAACGACATTAACACATCTGGAACAGCAGAGAGAAAATCAGCATTACCAGGGAGGCTTTGCTGGTGAAGAAACAGGAAGCAGCCCCGGAGAAGACGTATGGAGCAATAAGATCTGATTTACTCGCACAGATTTTATTGTTTGAATATGCACACTCCCCCCATCTATTCTCGTTTGCCCCCGCGCGCAGCAGTCCTCCCTGCCGTGCATGACAGTGCTGCATTTGTTGGCCAATATATCATGAGGAATAGCTGCTCCTGGGCCTGGATGGAGAAGAGCAATCCACTCCCTGTGCTGGACCTGATCCTGGGAGCGCTCCATCACGCTGCCAGGTCTCAGAGCAGGGTACAAGGCTTGCAGAGCAGGAGCTTGTTGGAAGCGGTTTTGTGAACGTCGTCGCACAGCTCCAAAAAACCAAACGTTTCCCAAATTACTCTGCTCTCCTTGTGTGCTCTCATATCGTGGCACTTGCCATGAGCAGCCTTATTCTGAGGAAAAGAAGCAGAGAAAAGCACACAGGGTCTGTGATGAGCAGTGCTGCTGCCAAGACTTTGATATGATGTGGACAACTCAGAGTATGGACAGGGCTGGGGATGTGATGCTCCTTTTCTGAGATGGATCTTTCCTTGATCAGTCTGGCTTAGTTCTTAGTGAATCAGGGGTTAACTTCAGCTTACTCCTACTCATGCAGGTGCTGGAGGGGGAAGAGGACCCAAATATGGCTGATGGCTTTAATGGGGAGAGCCTGAGATCATTAATTAATGGCTTTTAGGTGAAGGAAGGTAGATTTAGATCAGATATCAGGAAGAAATTCTTTGTTGATATGGGAACTGGATGAAGCTGGTGGCTAGAGTGTCAGATAGAGGTATAAATTAATCTTCTTAAAGATCAAATGCAAAACACAAAAAAATTTCTATATATTTCCTTTGGAGTTTTACATTATTTCAGGCTTAAACTTTTCCTAGGAATGTAAGAATTAAGTCTTACAAAAAGCCTTTGAATCTCATTTGAAGTCCATTACAATTACTTTGGATTAGGATTTTCATGTTTCTGTTTCATGATTTTACCACCTTAGTAAAAATGGGCTCTGCAGCCTATGATGGTGTGACTGGTGGGTTCATTTTTTCAGTTGTTTTATTGGCTTCCTCTAAAGGTATGTTTACATACATTAAATTTTGAGTAGAGTCTTAAGTTATACAAACATCTCAGTAATTTCATCTATAATCACAAAGGCAAGTTATGTAAAGTGAGAAAAGAGCTGGAATTAGGAACATAATGGAACAGCCAATGGACTGTTGGGCAAATTATGCCTTTCCCTGCAGTCCAAGTCAAACACTCGTCACAGCTTAGGGGCTTAATTAGTTAATTACTATTTTAAATTACTTAAATTACTATTTAAGAAGTTAAGTAATTTCTAGCTCATTACTGAACATGTGGAGAGGTTTCTTTCCATAGTTTTGAAACTGTCCAGCCCATTCTATTGCTCTGATAGTGGCCACATAACATGATCCACTTGGAAAATGCTGGAATTCAGCTGCACAAGGATGTAGAGAGTCTAGGAAAATATCCTGAGGAGTATTCACAAAAACATGATAAAAATTCTGATGGCAATTGGTTCAGTGCTTAAAATATCCAGGAAAAATACCCCATATTGGAAATCTACTCCAGAATTTTCTAGAAAGGAGGAAGGAATTCCTGGAGGCAAAGGGAAGATATGGCTACTCTCCCTGGCATATTATCTCTCTCAAGCTATATTCCCTTCTAAGAATTTTTACTAACTCTGTTTTTTATCATTTGTTGGCCAAATCTCTGAACAGTCTAATTATGTCTTTGGAGATGTGTTTTGTTCTGTCATGGTGATAACTTGGTCACATAATCTTGCCCAGGGTTTGATGAACCCCATTAATATCATATTTAGCTCAAGGCGCTATCATCATGTGTGCAAAACAACAGAATTATTTTTCATTTGAGATTGTGTCTCTGGTTTCAGTAAAGCTGCAGCTTAGCTGCAGTTGCATTCTCTTTAGGAGGTCCAAAAAACTTTCCAAACAAGTTTTCCAAACACTCTTTATGCTTTCCTTCCAAAGGACCAGACTCTAAGGTGCTTAAAGTATACCTTGCAAGGACATGCCCTCAAGCTGCAGTCAAGACAAAGTTCTCTGTCCCTCCTGTCCAAAAGCCTCAAAGAGTTCAATTAAAAAGGTTAATTTGGTTCAGTCTTCTCAGATTGACAAAGAAAAGGATGATTCATCAGCTGTTCAGTTTTCCACCCAATTTGTTACTTGTTATTTTTAATAAGCTTTTGAAAGCATCAAGGGGAGATTAATTTCTGTATAACAAGAAAACATAACAAAACTCCAAGCACAAGAGCTGAAAGTTTACATTTTTTCATACCTAACAGGATAAACAGAATGAAGAAAGACTGAATCATAAAAAAGCAGTGGAAAGGAATTTTTTTTTGTTTGTTTCATAAGAGCAACAGTCCACTTGAAATTGTTACAGCCAGAGCTCTGAAAGAATAAAATCGCTTTTCCTCACCTCTGCTCAAGGCTGTGCACTCATAAACCATTCCAACAGATGCCTGTGCTGTTCTGAATGGGTTTGTCCTTGCAACCCTTCTGCATGGCAAGGTGACAGCTCCAGCTGCTGCACAAAATTGCTTAGAAAAAGTTGTCACTTTTAGAAGCCTTTCCCGAACTCCTTGAAAAAAATCTTCTCCTGGCTTCAGCAATACCTTGACTTAGCTCAATATTCAAGAAGGCCACCTGATTACACCAAAAATTGGTATAACTTTTGCATGGATCTCCATGTTTGGGAAGAAGTACCAGTGCTGGAAATCCTGAGGGGATGACAGTCTGGGGACACAAGAGTTTTTGTCTGGGCTTTGTCTATTATAAAATTAAAAGTAAGTAGCTGGCAGAAAGGCTTCTGTGATATATAAGATCATTTCTCTTTCCTTCCCTCTGTCCTGCACCAGCCTTGGTGTTTCTAGCTCTCAGATATAGATTTTCAATCCCCTTATGCTCTAATCAGTTTTTTAGTGCACATGAACAATTCAAGCTGTCTGAAAGACAAGGCACCCAAAATCAATAATTAATAGTTGTCTGAGTATCAAAATGGAGACATGGGAGTAGCTTTATATTGGATATTCAAAGAAATTCTTTACTGTGAGGATGGTGAGGCCCTGGCACGGGTGCCCAGAGAAGCTGTGGCTGCCCCTGAATCCCTGGAAGTGCCCAAGGCCAGGTTGGATGGGGCTTGGAGCAACCTGGGACAGTGGAAGGTGCCCGTGCCCATGGCAGAGGGTTGAAATGAGATGATTTTTAAGGCCTTTTCCAGACCCAAACTGGTCTATGATTCTAGAAAATCATGGCTAACCTGGAAAGACCTGACTGACAAATTGAGGCCAGGTTATTCCTGCTAGAATGGCAATAATTATTTTTGTAAGTAAATCCAAGTGTACTTGGAGGCACAGAAAACTCCACAGAGTGAAAGAACAGGAGGAAAAGTTGTGTTTGGCTACACGGGGGGTTTTGTGTATCAGCCCATTTAGTCTATCTGAAAGCAAAGTTAATGTTAGTAACATTATAATAATGTGTTGAGTGAATTTGGGAATTTGAGGCCACACTATAATCACCTCAAACAAAAACCTAAAAAGGAAAATATGCCTGGTGTATAATAGCATGGTGAGAAAAACCATAATTGATAAACCTGTCCCAAATTTGGTGCCAATCACCACAGTTACTGTAGTTCCAAAGAAAATTCCCTTATTTTACACCATTGGAAACATATTTCGAAGAGCAAACTCTAATACCCAAGGGTCAAGACATCCAAGAGGAGTTTCTCACCACGACAGGATCTGGACAACCAAGTGCATTAGTGAGGTTTGTGAGACTCCTTGGCTCACTCAGAACATTCACTGTAATAGTCATGTAATTACAGATATTTGTGCAGCATCTTATTCCTCTGTTTGTCAGTGTGAAAGAAAAGCTGCTAGGAGAAGGGAATTTATTTGTATTTATCTTTTCAGCAGGCGTCTTCTCTTGTCTGACTCACTCCAGTTCTTTTCTTTCCAAGAAGAGAGTAATTTGTAGGATCATAATGCAGAAAATTATTCACTGTAAGGATTTTACTATAAATGTAGGTGAACATTCAAGGATGCGTGTTCTTACATCATCACATTCACTCTCTCAGTTGTCCTCTGTTGTTACTTGTAGCCCTTTATTCTACACATACCGTGAATAAATCCATAAATAAACTCTGTATGTGTCCAATGCTCTGTGTTTCCCTCAACTCTCACACATTTCTTTCCCTTTTCTGCCTCTTTTTTTATGCTCCACCTAAATATTCATCTATCCTTTGGAGAGCACCAACACAAAAAAAGTGATGTCTTTTCTTCTCCTTGAACAGCAGTTGTGTTCTGGATGTGATTTTACATTCTTGTTTCTTTATTTTATATTTATGTGTGAGTCACATTAACTCAAGCAGCATCTGCAAGTGGATTGAACTGGTTTAACAGGAAAGGAAAGGAAAGGAAAGGAAAGAAAGGAAAGGAAAGGAAAGAAAAGGAAAGGAAAGGAAAGGAAAGGAAAGGAAAGGAAAGGAAAGGAAAGGAAAGGAAAGGAAAGGAAAGGAAAGGAAAGGAAAGGAAAGATGATTTCACCATCTCTTTTGACTGTCAGTTTTCCATTTGCCTTCCAGAAATTCCCTGGAAGGAACATTTCTCTCATGCTGGGGCCAGAACTGTGGCCAGAACCATGGTATTCCCATTGCTTCCAAATCTGGGACCTAAAATCCTGATGCTAATTGTATTTCCTGTTATCCATTCATCGTCTTCCACCCAGAAGACCTTAAAACAGGGAATAAATGTCCCTAGGAGAAGGTGGGAAATGAGCTTCTGGATCATTCCACTATCTACAAGTGGTGTTTGGAAATCGAGGGGCATTTTATGAACACCTGAGTCCTGTTATGGGGCTAAGCATTCTCAGGATTCTGAGGGCTTTTGAGGTCCTGTTGCAGCTCAGAAAATGTTTCCAGGGTAGGTCAGTGTCAAAGATGGGGCTAATTCCAGACTCTAGTTAGGATTCCTAGATCCTGACTAAAGGATTTCATCCCTGGATTGTGTCCCTGCTGCTAGAGTAGTAACTGTACTTGCAAATAAAATCATCCCCCAAAAATCCAGTGAGCATCTTTGCTGATGCACAGTGGCTGTTACCTTCCACCCCAATATCTGGTGAAGGATCTCTTTATTTATGGCTTAGGAAGCAGCTGGGAGCTTTTGAGGATGACTGACCCCTCACAAATGTACATTGTAATCATTGTCATTCAGATTGGAACCAGCTCGGTGGTGCTTTATGGTTTAGGGTTTTCTGTAATATTTTCCTGTGTAGGAGGGCTGTTAAATAATATATTCCATTCTGTTAAAAATTTATATTTTTTCTTTTTTATTTTTTCTGGTCTGTCACTCTTAAAACACTCTTTCTCCTGCAGACACTGAGCTGTATTCTGCATTTCAGTTGTGAGGGCTGGGGCTCACCAGGATGGGGCCCAGCATTTCCAATGACAGATGAACAAGACCTTTCCAATCTAAAAACTTCTCTACATATACATACATTTTTAAGGAAACATTTTGGGAGTTTTTAAATACTTATATTTTCCTTTTGTGCTGCTCATAGTGTGCTTCTTTTGGAAACACCTGAGCAAAGTATTAAATCCCATTTTCCTGATGCTGTACAGTGATGAGACTGGTAGTTTTAGCCCCATTTTCACTGATAAAATAATCTCCTCAGAGGATTGTGCTTCCACTGAGGAACTGTGCTGACTTCCCACCAGCCAAGCAATGTGGTTTGTCATGGACATGACATTAACTAGTAATTAGCATGTAATTATTATGAGCAGGAAGCCTGCTCTAAGAGAGGAGGGGAAATGTGACTGTTTCTGTTTTAACTACAGTTCCCACAAGACCACGTGCTGCTGTGAGAAAACAAAGTTGAATGTTGACATGACTCAAAACAAAACCTTTCAGCAACCCAAATGGAAAGGTTTTGATTTCAGGCATGTCGAAACATTTCTCTTCAGCTGAAAATGTCAAAAAGAGCATTTGACATCTGTTGTGTTTTGACCTTTCCAAATTGAATTTCTTTGTCGCTCCCTCGTCCATTTGGTAAAAAAGAAAACCACACATTTCTTTTGTCCTGGTGTGGGGGAAAAAACAGACCAGAAATATCTAGGGGATTTGCCATGAAGGGACATTTTTCAGTTTCACTTAGCTCTTCATAAGAAAGCTTAGGCTGAAATAAAATACCCCTTTCTCCAATACCTGCAGAGGACCAGCACTGAGCTGAGCCCTGCAGCACAGAGCAGGGGATAAAACAGTAGATGTGATCCTGGGGGAGTGTGATTCCTTTCTGGGCACCCTTCCTCTTTGGGCACACAAAGCGAAGGTAGATAACTCTGCTCCCACCCTGTATGTTCCTGCAGCAGCTGTACAGATTCCATATATTCCTTCTTTTCCTTTCTATTCCTTCCTTGCTGCTATCTCCTGTGACACCCTGTCTGGTTTATTCTTTGTACATCTACTATGAAATCGAATAAATGTCCTATAAGTTACTTTCATCTCAGCATCTTCATTATTTTCATGTCAGAAGTGTCTCAGCGAGGGAAATTTAACTTTGGGTGAGCTCACAGACATTTCTTTTCACTCATAAGACATGAACAAACCATCTGACACAGTTAAGCCACTCAGTATGAGCCTAAAACAAAGACAAATGCTGCCGCTGTTGTTTCATTGTTTAAAAATAGACATTTTTGGAGCAAGGATTATCTGAGTCCAGACCTTCCAGCTCTTTTTTGTTAAACCCATACATATTGATACATGCCCCTGTATGTCTCCATATAGCCTTAAGGAATTGTCTCTTTATAAATGATGCACATTAAATATATATAGCAACCATTTCTGTGGTGTGTATCATAATTCTAAAATCCATTTACAATAGCAGTGAAGTTCAATGGGGATCTCAGCACCCAGTGGTTTTCTACTGTAGGCTCAAGCAAGACAAGTGCCATAGAATCATGAAATGGTTAGGGCTGCAAGGGGCCCTAAAGATTATTTAGTTCCAACCCTTTCCATGGGCAGAGACAGCTTCCACTAAACCAGGTTGCTCCAAGCCCCATCCAACCTGGCCTTGAACAATTCCAGGGATGGGGTGTCACCATTCCTACGTGTTCACGGGTTGAACATGACTGTTTGAGACTTTGTTTATGAACCATAAAGGTGCCCATGGAGGGACAGAGATCTGAACCATCCTGGGAAAGAAAGAGTTGAAGTGTCACTGGTTTGGGGAAAAGCTTGAGCTCAGTTTTCCCTTCAATTTCTTTTGCTACAGGAATTTTCAATATTTTGTGTTCTCCAGAGACGTCCATAAGGACTGGGAGAAAATATCTTGCTTTCAACTCCTTCTAGAAGCCATTTCCAAAAGTCTAAAGACAATAAAGCATTTGAGAGAAGTCAGCATGGATTCATAAAGGTGAACCTGTGTCTGATCAAAGCTTTCTACGAGGAAATAATTAGTGGGTGAGAGAAGAGCAGTGATTATTTCTGTAATTTTACAAGGCTTTTGACACTGTTTGCCACAACATCCTCATTCTCAAGCTGGTGAAATACAGGTTAGACAAGTGGACAGTGAGTTGGATTGAAAATTAAGTGAAATGCTGGACTCAGAGGGTCTCAGCTGGTGGTGTGAGGATCAGCTGGAGATCAGGCACGAGGGGTGAGCAGCAGAGGCCAGTACTGGAACCAGCAAAGTTACATCCTTATTAGTGACCTGGCTGATAGGACAGGGACCTCTTTCAGCAAGTTTGTGGGTGATGCAAAACTTCAAGGAGTGATTGATGCATAAGATGGCTGTGTTGCTTTCTAAAGTATTGTGATAGGCTGCAAAAAGGTCATCAGGGCAAGCAGTGAAATTCAACAGAAGTGAATGTGGAGTGCTGCAGCTGGGAAGGAACAGCAGCGCCACTGAAGGGCCAGGCAGATGATTGAGAGATGCAGATGATTAAGAGTTTGCAGCATCCGTCAAGAAAGAAGCCTGGAGGAGACAAATCTCAAGAGGATCTCATCTTCCTTTCAGGAAAGAGAATGAAATCTTGCAATTTCAATGAGGATCAACTGAGCAAGCTCCTGTCCATATTCCTGCACTTCATGTCATCCTGTTCACTTTTCCTGTTTTCATCTCGTGTCAGGATTTTTTTTTTTTTAAATTTCATTTCTTCAGTTTCTCTTCTGTCTTTTTGTTTACCTTTCTTCCCAGTTTTTAGGGATTTCAATGGGAATAATTTTGGAGAGTTTTGGTCCTGTTCACTGCACCTCATTTCATCTCAGTACATTTGCTTGTCGTCACTCCATTTCAAATTTTTGGGTTTTTTTCAATTTCATTTTTGATTGACCATATCTCCTTTCCAGAGTGTTTGTTCCACTCTGTCTTCTGATTTCAAGATTTCATTCCCTTTCCTGAAAGGAAAATGTGTGTATAAGCATGTGAGGAGGGGAATGAAGAGGTTGGAGCTCAGTTTTCCTCAGAGTTGCCCAATGACTGGACAAGACAAGAGACAAGGGGCACAAGCTGGAAAACATGAAGTTGTTTGAACGTAAGAAATGGTTTTTTTACTGTTAGGATGATTAAACACCAAAATAGATTATCCAGAGAGGTTGAGTATCCATCTTTGGAGATATTCAAATAGCTACTGGACCTGGTATGGGGCAAACCTGTGGTAGCTGACTCTGCTCTGAACAGGGCAGCTGGAATGGATGTCCTCTTCCAGCCTCAGTGGTTCTGTGATTATGAGGGTTGCAGAGCTTATCCCAAATGGACTGCACTGTTACCAAAACAGACCATTTTCTAGCATTGGTAGATTTTCCTGCATTATATAAAATTTCTCTTCAATAAAATTATCTCTCTGAGGACTCAGAAGAAAGTTTTGGCTGTTTAAAATGTGCTTACAGGAAATGGAGCGATGCTTAAGGATTCTGTTGCCATCAGCTTCATGTGTGCTGCAGTTCCACTTGCCTTCTTTAGGCATCTGCTCCTGTGTGATTGCATTTTTATTCTTTTTCAGAAGGGCAGATGGTATTTTTTTTTCCCTGTGTGCATAATTAAACAAACACACAACAAACTCATCTAAAGATACTAATTAATTCTTTTTCCTAATAGATTGCAGGCAGTCTATTAATATTACTCACTCCTGGGACTAAGAGTCTGTTAGCAAGAGCTTCCTCATCTTGCTGCTTTTCCTTCTCCCATGGTGAGACTGGTGAAGTGATCCACCACATCCCTTTAAACACAGCCAAGCTGGAAGGAGCTGTAGCTAATCCTGGGCTGGTCTTGGTGATAGGCTGAACCTCCTTCACTTTATTTGTTAAATATTGTTCAGCTTGAGCCCCCTCATCTTCCTTTCTTTGACAATCTGTGCCTGAGTGGCCATGGTGCTGCTTGGGTTCAGTTTTGGCTGAGGACTGGGTCATTCCCAGCCCTGCACACATCCAGGGATTTGGAGCTCTCTGGTATTCTTGGAAAGGGTGTGACAAAGGATAAGTTCAATGGTTCTTCTCTTAATATATAACTATATATACATACATTAAAAAAAAAGGTGAGATCAAAAATACCGTTGGATGGCACCGAGTGATTGTCAGCTCTATTATAATTACCCAATTAAAGAGGTGATAATGAACCCAGACTTGAAATGCTGGAGGGAGAAAAGGAGGGTGTCACTGACAACTCAACATTTGTTTTATCCTAAATCTTCATTGTAAAGTAATCACCTGTCAGGAAGTCTGCTGAGGAGAGAGCAGCTACTGCGTGCAGTGCTGTGATCACAGAGGCAGGGTGGGAACAAAAGCAGTGGTGACAGATTCAGGTGAGGCAGTCTCCAGCCCGGGAAACCTCAGCAGCCCCAGGCTTTCTGAGGAAGCCATCCATCCTGCGGACAAGGAGGTGCAGCCTGAGCTGAGGACATTAGGTAGAAGCTGTGCTCTCTCCAGATGGTTTTATTGTTTACAGGGTGGGTCATATTTTTATTATGCTGGGCAAAAAAAATAATCCAGGAGCTGTGTATTCACATGCTCAGCTTTAGAAGCTCTGCTGAAAAAAACTGTGACAATCTGCAATTGGTTCTGAAAAGAACCTGGGGTAGGTGGTCACCTCAGCAGCCTAAAGTGTGAATGGGATTCTGGTTCATACTGGCGTAAATATGGACAGAAGTTCATGGGAAATTATGTCCTCTTTTTATTTGGCATTTGTCAGACCAAATCTGGATCCATGGCCCTGTTGGAATGAGTCCAGGTGAGGAGCTGGAGATGCTCTGAGAGATGGAACACCTCTGCTGTGAAGACAGTGAGAGAGCTGGGGTGTCCAGCCTGGAGAGGAGAAGGCCCCAAGGAGAATCCAGAGCTGCTTCCAGTGCCTAAAGGGGCTCCAGGAGAGCTGGAGAGAGACTTGGGACAAGGGATGGAGGGACAGGAGACAGGAAATGGCTTCAAATTGACAGAGGGCAGGGTTAAATTTGGTATTAGAATGAAATTCTTGTCTGAGAGGACGGTGAAGCCCTGGCACAAGTTTCCCAGAGAAGCTGGGGCTGTCCCATCCAGTAGCCAGCCCTTCATCTTCCCCCCAGACCGATCCTTCCAGAAGTTTATTCCACTGTCGGGACTGCAAATCCCATCAGTCCTCATTGTTGCCTCAGTTATGAGTGTGGTTGTGCTAGACTTCAGTGGGCCACAGCTAGACAAACCAGGTGAATGCTCCCTTCTGAGAGACAGGGAGGAATGCATTTTATTAAATTCTTTCAGCTTCTAATGTGTGCAAAAATGTGTTTCTTTTCATATGATCCTCATTGCTGGTTTTCAGTCGTGTTCAAAGATGACAAAATGAAAAAGATCAAATGATAAATCAAAACAAGAGTAACACAAAAGCCTGAGGGATACAGAACTGACAACAGATGATCACAGAAGAAAGTGATAAAATTCTAGCGTATTTCAGAAAAGCTGTCCTTAACTAAGAAATATTTCCTAGATATGTGTGTAAATGACACAAAAATTTTAGATTGATCATTTCTACTGGATACTGTATGATCAAAACTTCAGTTTATTAGAATTCCAACCAGCCAGTTCATCATTTTCAAGGCTGATTAGTACTAATATACATATATAAATATTTTAAAATGCATCAAACAAGGCAAAGACCCAGCAACTAACAAATCAATTTCTTATTAGTTTACACAGGAAAACAGTGTCCAGAAGTGTGAGCCATTTGTAAATATTAGATGCATCAATCTTGGTTCCTTCAAACAATCAATTTCCCTATGAAAAGAAGATAAACGTTGAAGGAAAAGAGGGGAAAAAAAAGAAAATTAAAAAACCCCAAACCTGAATGCAGTGATATCATAACAGTCTATACCTAAATCATTGCTGTTCTACTGTGAAGAATAGATACACCCTTTTTTATTTCTGATTTTTGGTTGGTTGGTTGGTTGGTTGGTTGGTTTTGTTTGGTTGAGGTTTTTTGTGGGTTTTTTGTAGATTTTTTTTGTTGTTTTGTTTGGTTTTTCTTTTTCACTAACTTTTTTGTGTTTTTGAGCTGCTCTTGTAGCTAATTATAATGGCAACTGGATTAAAAGTGTTGAGAGGAAAAGATAAATCACTTCTGAAACATGTTTTGTAGTGGGTTAGTTAATGCTAGGAGCCTTGCCACACTCACTGCAGTTATTTCCTGCGTGATGGATTGGTTTCAGCTCCTCTCTGGTATCTTGAGGGATTTTTTCCTCTCTCCTGAGGGCACTAGAGGAATATCCTGCTCATGGCTGCTGCCAGCTGGAGCAGAGCTCGAGGCTGTACAGATGAGGACAGATGGACACCGTGCAGTTTTGTGTGGGCCAAAAGCACCTGATCTGAGTGCTGTATCCTCAGGGCTAAGCAGCACCACCTCAGGGCCACCCTACAGCCTTCACTTCACCATGATGTTCTTCTTTTGTTGCTGAGTCTCAGCTTAGCCTGAGGTGTCTCTGTGTTGATATGGGTGCTCTGTCTCCAGCTATGAAGCCATGAAATCTCTGGGGTCTTTGCACCCAGCTTTGTGTGGGCACACAGTGCCCTTGAGCTCCCTCTGATGATGCTGACTCCTGGTCAACGAGAGCCAGGGACCAGTCTGAGGTCCTCAGGACAACTGGTCATGACTGGTTTTTGTCCTTGCTGCTGAAGGTATGCAAATGCACAAGTTGGGTTTTTTTTTTTTCCTTTTTGTTTAGCACAACAGACCTTCCCCAAAACTGGAGTCCCTCCTGGCCTAAAAGGAAGGATCTTTGTATCCAGCCCCTGAGATCAATGGGGTATTCAGATACCACAGAGATATTGCTTTGGAAAAGCCTGTGGAATTACAGGGAGTTGCCTGAAGCTGCATCACAGCTGTGTTTCCCTTTCATGAGACTTTGTGCTTTGTTACCATGTTACTCCATTGCCGTTCAAATTTATCCATTCCTTTTGCAAATAACCATCATCAAAGTCCCGTGTAGAGCAAGACAGCAACTCTGGGGTCCTCAAAATGCTCACTGCACATGGAGAGCTTGAACCAAGAGGATAAAAAATAAAATCAGGGAGGATTAACAAGCAGAGAAAGGCAAGGCTGCTGATTCCACAATCAATCATTATAGCTGGAAAAGACCTCCAAGATCGTCAAGTCCAGCCTTGGCTTCTTGCAATTGCCAGCTTGTGAGGAGATGTGATCACCACCCTGCTTATTTTAGTACCCACTTCTCCAAATGTCCACTCAGGACAAGAGATGTGGCTCCTCAGCTTGACAGGCACAGTGTGGTTTATTCATGTTGATGTTATTTTTCCTCTCAGCTGCTGCTGCAAGTGCTCTCTTCACGGGTCTCAGGTGTGAATGCAGCAGAAATGTCATTGTGCAGTGGTCAGAGGTGAGTTTAAATAGCCAGGCTGTGCTTACTTCTCTCAGGAAACAGAAGCTTCTTCCAGCCTTAACTGAAAACATACACTGGGGCTTCTTGGAGGATTCTCCAAGAGAATGAACATGAAAGAAAATGTATACAGGGCACAATGGCCACTGGTGGGACATCCGTTCTCCTTTGCCCTCATCAAAAAGCATTAATTTGATTCTATTATTTCACTGCTCAGCCATTCACCTGGGATTCAGATGTTCCCATGGTCAGTGTGATGGAAATCAGACTCCTGGGTACTGATAAAAAAATGAGTTTAGTTCAGATCCCCACAAAAATTTGCGCATGATGACTCTGAATTTGAAGGACTTCCAAGTAGCAACTTCCTGGCACACAACCACAGCTCTAAGTGATGCCTATATTTTTCTTTAAACTTGAAGAGGAACAGCTGGGAACCCAAGGAGAGGATTCCCACTTAAACATAAAAAGATTCCCTATTTTTAATAAAAACTACAATGTACATGTACATTCACATACACACACAATACTGTACTTTTTATCTAATGTAGTGCATAATTTTTTAAAAGGGTATATATAAAAGAATTCTGCTTTCCATGAAGGTTCAGGAAAGGGCAAATGTTAGTGCTTGTGTTTTGTGAAATAAATTAAATTGAACACTACAGTTAACCAGGACTATCATTTAAGAGCAGGTATGTACCACTGCAGTGATGAATGGCTTAATATAAATGACATAGGTGTGCTAAGCCAGGGAAAAAGCCCAAACAGGAGATCAGTAATTGCATCTCTCCATTAAAACTGAATTATCCCTCAGCTGCAGCTCCTACTGCTCTTTTCTAGTTGAGTCTTAAAATCCTCACTCTGGGGCCCTCACAAACTAATGCAGCTGCTGTGGAAGAAGGTGCTGCACAGAAAAGCAGAAGAGCTCAGGGTCAGAAATCCAGAGGGAATGAGGAAGGACACAATGCTCCATGAAGGACAGCTGTGACTCCAAAGAGGGAATGATCCCAATGTGGCCATGACCATGAAGAGCTGATGGCATTTCTCTCTTGGTCTTGGTGTTCCTGCAAGAGGTTTGCTGGAATTTAGACCTGTTCTGCTTTGTATTCAGCTCTTCCCTTGGCACAGCCTCTGAAATGGCCTTTGTGAGGGTGGGTGAGTGAGAACAGCAGTGCCCTGTAGGCTGGGGGATGAAACCTTGGCCCTGCAGTTCAAACCCTTTGCTAAAGTTGCTGTTGTCCCTTCTTGTATTTCTTCTATTCTCCACGTTTCTGAGACAAGTAATTTATGAATTTCCAAATCTTTCTTTTCACACCAACCCTACTGGTTTTCAAGCCATTTCTCCTCTCTCTTGGACCCTGTCCCTTTCACATCATGCATGTCACTGCATGTCACTGCACATCATGCATCCTATTCATATGCCCCGTTCCAGTGTTAAACCTCACTGATGTGGTCCCAGATTTCCCTCCCACATTGTTTTTCTTCACCCTTTGTTTCCAGCTGATATTCCTAACCTCCTCCCTTCCCTTCTTGTTACTTCTCTGCCCTCACTGCTGCTCCTCACTTTGGTTATGAGCAGCACCTGTTATTTTCTTTAGTATTAACAGAGCACAAACCAGATCCGCTGCTCTCCACCCCGACCCCATCTTCAGGATATCTCCTTTTAGCTCCAGTCTCAGGTGACAAACATTGCCTTTTGTTTACAGCCCCACAGCCAGAACGGTGCCTCCCCCTGAATTAATTCCAGTGAGTTTTGCTTCCAATAAGATTTCCCAGGAGGTGCTGGGAAGTGCCTCTGGAACTGTGTCAGAATGAATAGATGCCCGTTCATCCAGGCACACACCGTGCTGTAACAACCACGGACATCTCGTACTGTCTTGAGGGGAAATGTGTCTGCTGCAGCTTGAACTGAGCTTCAGATGGAGCTGGGAAAACATGCGCTAATTAGTTAATTGGCTGAAGAGCCCTGTATTATATTGGATGGGTTCAGCTTATAAACTGTCCCTTGTTTTGTGGGCAAAAAAATAATTTAAAGCTTTGCAAAATCATGGACCTTATCAATCCCAATTTTGCCTTCACTCATCCCAGCATTATATGTGCAAGGGGCTGACTGATGTTACTTTGTACTCAGGAATATTGTTCAAGCATAAAATCAGGAGTGAAGTCTGAATCACATCTCTTCCATGCTCTGCTGTGACTTCAGTTTGCTTTGTTGTGGAAAGACAGAATGAGTCACTGACTCAAACAGAGGCAGCACAAGCATACTTTTTTTTTCCTTCACACCAGAAAAGCACATGTTTTTGGAGAAAATCAGAGAAATTTACACACAACCAAGAGGCTTGTGACTGACCTATGCACCTGAGTCCCAGCCCATCCAGAAACTGCCCCAAGAGGGAGCACAGTGATCCATCCACTTTGGGCAGAGCTGTTCCTCCAGGCAAGCATGTCTCATCTCTTTCAACTCTTTCATGAAGCTGTGCCAGGGGAGGTTTAGGTTGGAGATCAGAAAAAGATTTTTCACCCAGAGGGTGGCTGGGCACTGTAACAGGGTCCCCAGGGAAGTGGTCACAGCACCAAACCTGCCAGAGATCAGTGAGCACAATGCTCTCAGGCACGGGGTGGGATTGTTGGGGTGTCCTGTGCAGAACCAGGAGTTGGACTTGATAATCCTTGTAGGTCCCTTCCAACTCAGGATATTCTATGATTCTATGATTTTTCTTGGCTTTACTCCCCTTCCAAAACACACACATAGTTCTCATAAAGAACTTTTCAGAGTAATCAAGATATATTGAAAGTTATTACTGTTTAGCTCTGAACTTCTGGGTAAAAATAAATAGTTCTTGACATATGGGAAGAAAAACTGGAGCTGTTCTGACATTTGGGGGTTTGAGATGTTTTCTGATAGCATGGTGCAGAGTGGAGGGGGGTTTCTCTAGTGTGAAGCAGAATAAAGATCACAATAATGAGGGCATGAAATTAGCTTGGCAGTATGAACTCCATGATACTGCATAGGATTTTCAATTAGGATGAATTAAACTGTTGCCAAAGTCAGAATGGATATGAGGATTGAGTAGGGTAGGAGGGAGAGAGAAGGTGAACCTTAAAGATAATGGCTTAGAGAATCTTCTGTACTTAGGGAATAGCTCATTCTTCTGAAAATGTGTAAGAGAGAATCATGAAAATTACCTAGGAAATAAAATATGTGTGTATATAGTGAGAGTGAGAATCTAAAGTGATGTCAGGGAAATCGCAGCAGAAGAATAAGTGATGATTAGAGCCTCTCTCATTCTGCAGACCTGCCAATGCTGCATCTTCCAAGAGCACAGCGATAATTTACGCCATTGAGAAATATAAAGGACCAGATTTCTTCTGCGTGCAATGCCAGGAAGGGTCAAACACGCCTAGGTATGAAAGCTCCTCCGAGCAGCTCAGTCTCTGTGGTTCTGTACACAAAATGTCTGTAGGATTTAATCAGAGAATAGGGGCGAGCTCATTATGTCTCTTTTTATGTATGGCAAATTTCAGAGCCATTCAAGAAGTGCTTCGAGTTTTTGTGAAAAACAAAAAAGCAACGATTTACCCAGAATGTTCTTCTGTTCAGTAGGAGTCTGATTTTCGAAGACACAGTCTTTCAAGAGTGACAAACGCTGAGCACCTTCCAACAACTGAGGTTCCAAAAGATCCCACAATGCAAATCCCAGCCATCCATCTCATCCCATGTTTTCAGATGTAAACCACAGAGAAGTGCTTGAAAATCTTCACAAGAAGTGCTTAGGCACCTGATTCCCACAGAAACACATTTGATGTTGAGTGCCACTCCCCTTCTGCATTTGCCCACTTTATCCTTCCTAAATAGATTATAATGAGTGATTTTAATATTCCAATCATGCAAATCTTCCCCCAAGATTTCAATAATGCCAACGAAGTCTGATGTATACTCATAAATGAGCTACTCCAATTCCAGTTCTTGTTTATTACTCAGGCTCCCAGCATTAGAGTATAGGCAATTAAAGAATTTCTTCTCTTCACGTCCCTTGGTGCCTTGATTAATTTTGTTCTTGACATCTTAATTTCGAGCTAAATGAATGCTCATTCATTCCTCCCTCTCTGCCTTCCATCTTTCCCAGTTTAACACTCTCCTGACTACTCAGCCTGACACCTTGAAGACTCTCCTGTAAAGATGTAGAGTGTTGGAACACAGTGGCTTTGTCTTCTCATCAAATAGGTGATTGTATTTCTTGCAGGACAAATATCTGCCTCACTCTACTTAAAACCAGAGGTCTTTCATTTCCAGAGGTTTTTGCCTTCCTCTGCTTTTTGGAAATAAGACTTCTGGATGGAATATCCATCTGTAGTATCCAGGAACTCTTCAGCCACCTTCAATCCTTCATATAAATCATAAAGAATGTCCACCACCATCAGTGGGAACCTGGAGCATTGTACACAGGTTCACCCTTGCTCTAAAAACCATATTGGGTTTTGGAAGAAAATGTCAAATGACTTCTTTGTCTCTGGGAAATTTAACTGCATTCTGATCACAGTATCTTTGCCACAATTGATGGGATTCCTGTGGCCAAATGTAGACATGTAAGAGGTAAAAGTCTCCATTTCTACCTTTATAGTCAGAAGAGAGAAATGAGGCTTTCTGGGGAGAACGTGGTCTGAACCAGTGCAGATGAGTCATGCCTGGGAAATGTCCATTGCTCTCTGTGGACTAGGAAAAATACTTCATGATGCAGTTTTCTGTAATTGAGACCCGTAAAGCATTCCTGGGGTCATTTCTACCCCATGACACAGCACCAGAAACAGCATGTCAGGCTCTTGTACTTTCATTTAGGACTCTCTGCTCTGTGTGCAGGTTTGTGGATGTGCATTCAGAGAGTGTATTATGTCAGGAACCATAGAGTTTCACGGCCAGAGGCAGCCTGTTCTCTAGGGAAACTGAAATCTAAATGAAATCTTCTATTCTTGTCCCTCTCCTGGTCTGGCATAATGCAGGGTTACTTTTAAAACATTTAAAATCCTTCTTCAGGGGTTTTTGCAGATCCTGACCATTTCTCTGCCTGAGCATTTGAGGTGCTGAAAAACTGATGATATACCATAAGAACATGCTGAGTTCAAAACAGACCATATTCCACAGCTGGCCTGTAACCTGTGTCCTTGTGCCGAATAAAGTCATGCTCCTGCAGCATCTCCGAGCCAGGTACTTGGGAGTACAATTGGTAAAAAACCTGTTGTGGGATGTAGGTGTTGCCTTTGGAGCTGATAACCGTGCAGAGTTCTGGATGGTGGAATGACTGCCCTGCTCAGAGAAGGAGAAGCCCCAGCAGCTCCATGGAGAAGAGGATCAGCATGAGATGCGCCCTCAGTGCTTCCTGCCTGAGCTGTGGCATCACCAGGTTCAGCAACCAGTTTGTGTGTGAGGCAGAGATTTATGTGAGCTGCTGGTGTCCTGCTTAAAGACGTGCCCAAGGGAGAGCCACAGCAATCCATCCTGGAGCTGTGATTTACTTTGACCTGGTTTAATTTTGCAGGTGCTGATTAGAAATGCCCACGAAGGCACAGCTTGGCTGAAAGGATAGACAGGTCACCCCCCAGCATCAATGAAGGGTTGGGGCTGGAAGGAGAACATCTAATCCAACCTTCCTGCTAAGGCAGCTACATATACATCTGTGGTTCTTTGGAACCAGCCCCTTCTTTCATTTGGATGTTTTCTTTAAGATGGGATTTAAAGATTTTTTTTCAAGTTCTTTGTTTGGGCCAGAGCAGATGTCCCTGGAACCACCTCTAAAGAAATACACCTGGTAGAAGCAGAGGTTTCAAACTGTTTTGGCTGTGGAAACACAAATATGTCCAAAAATCGTTTGCTCTTTGGACTTAACCTTTTCTATTTTACCCTAATCTAATGCTCAAACCTCCGTAGGTGAAGTTCAAACTGGAACCTGTCATTTTTGCTCCAAGAAGCACAGGCTTGCAAATGAGTCTCTGGAGACTGAAGCCAAGCTCAGCTCATGGAGTTTCTTGCTCATGTTCTTGGAGATGTTGAGCTTGTCTCAGTGAGGTGGGATTAATCTCCTTTAGCTTACACTGCAGGTTAACACATCTGAATCCCAGAGTCTCCATGGACGTGGTCCTGTGCAAGTTCTGACTGTAAATTCCCAAGGTAACCTATGCAAATGTGTGATGGTATCCAGATGTCTGAGCATGGGGTCTAATGATGGTTTTGGTGGTCTGGGGTATGCTCCTGACCTCCAGCAACACTCTGAGGGTGGGCACCTCCCTTAAATCCCAGCTGCATCTCTCAGTCTCACTTGGGCACCGCTGATTCCCAGTAACATTTCAAAAGTCACTGCATATCCGTGGTTTGTGGCTAAATTAAGATTCAACAATTATCTAGAAGAGTAGCTCTTTTTTTAGCTGTATATTTTTTGCAAAAATGGCAGTGGGAGTTTTTCCTGTTCCTTCTGTGTCTTGTTCCTCTTGCCTGTGTGGGGCTCATTAGAGCACTGCCATTCCTGATGTGCTCAGATCTCACTCAGGGTCAGGTCCTGGCTGGATCTATAAAGCATGAAGATATTAGCAGGCCCTGTTAGATCTCCATCTGTGTTCAGGGAAGAAAAACCTCCTGGGACCGAGCACACAGCAGTTCTGCAACAGCTGAGAGAGATTATCATAAACACCGAGGAAAATCAACGCGGGCAAAGGGAACACCTGAGCCTTCCCTAAATCTGTTCCTCCACCTTCACAAGTTAGAATAGCTTTGGCAGTGTAACACTGCAAACAAGAAGATTGTACCCTGGAAAACTCTTTTGGAAGCAATTAAGGAAACTGTGCTACATGGTGTTAATTTAGAATTTCAATTAGTGCGTACAATTAGCTCTCAGCTCTGGCCAAGCCATTGGCTCAAACCAAAGCTGCTCCTTGCTTGCCTGTTTGCTTGAAGAGTATGAAGATGGAAGCAATTTGTTAACATAATCTGGTTTAATATGATGACTAATGATTTTCAGAAGAAAGTATGGATTGGGTTTGTCAGGCTGATTATATCTGAAGCATGACTGAGGAGTGGCTCTTTCATCTGACTTGATCAATGCAGTTCTGCAGGACCTGAGCTGGTCCTGGGTTTTCCCAGGGTAAATTCCAGGTAGCTTTACTTTACCAGCTAATTGTAGGATGGGTTTATTTAGTTATTATGGGCAGTTTGAGTTCCCTCCTCCCAGGATCCTGTTGCTGTGTGTACGAGGCAGCAATGACTGCCCAGCTCCCTCATTCTGATGAAAATTGCAACCCCCCAACCCTACCCTATCCCTCGTTCTGGTATTCACACCCTGCACCCAATTCATCTTGCTTTGCCCTCTTAGGAGAACTGCTGGCTGTGCAAATCAATTCCCCCAGAGTCCAGGGCTTTTCAGTGCTGGGTGGTTTTGGGTCAGCGTTGCAGAATTGTTGCTACATCCGTGGCTCTTGTCTTGGTCCCCGTGTGTGGCTGACCCCACACCCTGCAGTGCCAAAGGAAAGCTTGTGCACGGTGACCAGAGGGTCACTTCTCTGAGCACCCCTCCCTGCTCTACCCCTTGGCCAGCAGTTTTGTTGTGACTCATGTAAATATTGACATTTGCCACGGACTTGTCTTTGTGCTTTCATTCCCTGCTGAAAAGACTTGACGTTTTTCTTCTGAGTTCGCCTGGACTTTTTCCTCACCCTTTTCTTTTACACAGCCTTTCTCTGAAGAGCTTGGAAGAAAGAAAACCTCTTTTGTAAAGGCTGTTTTTTTTTTTTTTTTTTTCCTGGAAATGTTAACTCCCTGCACAGATATTCTGGGAACTTTTCACTGTTCTTTTACTGCGTGACACAAGAAACTGAAAGAGGAACATTATCTCTTCGAGGCAGCAAGTCATTGTACTTGCTTCTAAAAGCTGATCTTGTTTTGTTTGACTCACTAGCTGTTTTATTCTGGCAGTGATGCACTAAAATATCCTCGAGCTAGCTCAGTTGCACTTGCTTTCCTTTCTTTTAATGCCACGTCTCTCGCAGTCACACTGTCCTCACTATGAACAAACCCATCAGCATCTGGCCCATTAATAACAGCTCATTATGAAATAAAAATTAATCAAGCACTGAGATTATTGTGCAGCATTTCCCAGGACTTGCTACTCAAAGTGATTGTGCAGACATCTTGTTGCATGGGGGTAGATTGTAGTCTGGTTGGAATTAACTCCCAACTTCTGCTTTATTGCTGTGATGTATTATTATTTATGTAGGATGAAAGATGTGAATAGCACTTGAGCACAACAGAGCTGTGCACAGAGGAGTTTGCAGGCTGAAGGAGAGGCAAGGCTGGAGGAGAGCATGATAAAAAAGGGAACGGGATGTGTGTTGCAGCAGTTCAGTCCATAAACTTCAGCAGAGCCTTTGTTTCTCTGAGCTTCTTGTTCTTCCTCACATAAGGCACAGTTATAAGCAGCATTAATCAAGGAGGTGAAGAGTCAAGAGCTTTGTCTTTAATAACACTGAAGTGTTTCTTGTTTAACTTTCCCCCTGTGGACCCAGTTCTCAGATCTGGCCAAGTTTCACCCTTTTGAGGAGCCAAACAAAGCAGATAAAAGAGGGATTTATGTCAGAGGAACAGCAAGTATATTTTCTTCTCAGAGACACAATGATTTGGTACAAGAGTGCATATTAAGCATCTTAAAATAGAGTTAAGCTGTGTGCTGATCTTTACTCTGAAGCCACATTGCTCAGCTACTTGTACAAATCCTGCAAGATAACAGAAGGTGCTAAACAAGTCACTGGGAAAAAAAAGATAGAAAACTGACATATCTTTTAAAACATAAGTAAGAGCAAATTGATTTGAAAATGAAGAATACAACTAATTACACAGTCAGAACTTTGCAAATTGTCTGTGTACCAGAGTCTTGAAAAGTTTGGGAGCAGAAGTTACAATCCCTGAACGGGGAAATGTTGAGTGCCACAGTGCTTCAGACCAAAGTGGATTTGTGGAAAATAGACCCTCCAACTCCCACAGTCCATTAAATATTCTTCTCACCCTCCCCAATCTTCTCACCCACTCCATCACATCCCAATATATTCACCACAGCCCCCTGCCAGTTCCAATGTATACTGCCCCAATGCTTTAATTTTTCTGAATGTGTTTCATGATGTGTTTTTGCCCAAAGAAATGCCAATGGATCTGCCATCAGCTGCACCTTGCCTTTCCTCAGCAGAGTTTTCAGCTTTTAAGAACACTTCAAACCTGCCAGGAACAAAATGGGATATGAAGAACCAATTTCAATTACAGTGTATGAGGCGGTTTCCCAGCAACAAGAGTATTTAAGAGCAACAAAAATTAACATACCTTCAAAGAAAAAGCAGCAGCAACAGCCACTGATTTTCACGGTGTAATATTTTGTATTCATTAAAACGTGGTTTCTGAGCATTGTTTCTGCCTCAAGGCTCAACCCCTACTCATTTTAAAATCATGTTTCTCCTCTCTTCACTGAAAAGTACTTAGAACTTTATAAAGGGAAACAGGAAAAGGATGGAAAGAAAGAGATAGGCTGGACTGCTAATATAATTCCTTGGAGCTAAGCTACTGACTCCTATCTTGCTGGAATAGCAAAACTCTGATGCTCTCTCAAGGAATAATCCCTTCTCGTTTAGGATCCAGCTCCTCTTTTGAACCACTGAAAGAAACACTCCATCTTAAAATTGGCTTTTTCAAAGCCTTCTACCCTTTTTGTTACTGTACATCCATCCACACCTATTCTCCCTGGAAAATAATTGCTCTCCAAAGCCTCTGGTTTGACTGATAAATCTGGGAGAATTTGTGCTCTGTGAAAGTGCTGTTTCCAAACAGAGTTAATAAATCACAGATACGGTGGTCCTGAGCAGGTAACACAGATTTTACTTGCAAGGGAGGGAGGGATGGTACCAGTATAGACCAGCAAGATCCAGTGCAAGAAGAAACAGGGACAGGAGGGTGATTTTCTTATCCTTTTACCTTGAAGGATTTACCGTCCTGTCTTTTAACATCTTACACATGACAACAAATCTGTGTGGCAATGACATCCCCGTCTAGGGTAATACTTCCCAGGTATAAATAAAAAAAAATAAGTTTAACATTCTACTGCTTTCTGGCCTGCTCAAAACCAAAACTGAAATCATTCAACCTCTTAAATTTATTTCACAGTCTTTTTATTCCCCCAAAGAATTCTTTCCCAGAAAAGCATCTGAATTTTCAGCTCAAGTTGGACCAGAAAGAGCAATCCATGCACTTGTATGGCCTCAGTTTGCATTTTCCAAGAGTGGGGATCAAGGTCATCTGTTGCATTGCACAAAGTCTGCAGGACACAGGTCACTTGCACTGCAGCCACTGCCCTGACAACACCAATCTTTGGCATTTTGGGATGTGCAGAGGTAATTTTGGTTAATCTGCTGTGTCCGAGTTGCTAGACATCCAAAAATCCTGGCCAAACTATTAAATTCCATTCTTTCGCCCTTGTGTGAACAGCATTTCTGAGTGACTAAAGGAAGATATATCAAGAGAAGCTTTTGGAGAAAAAATGTAGTCTTAGGAGGAGGGACAATTAATATTTTGTTTCTTGAAATGCTGCTGATTGACTGATTAAAAGCTCGAGGGGAGCAGGTTTATCTACCTGCATCAGTTCCAGCAGTAGGACAAAACCCTGTGCCACATGGTCCAGTGCTGGGTAGACCCATTGGCTTGTGCCTCCCCAAATAAAGACTGGTTTAAGCAGTCACTGATTGCTCTAATTACAGTAATCCAGCAAGGGTTTCAGCCACTTGCCTGCAGACAGGAGCCTTGTTGCAGACAAAATGCCGCTTGAGAAGCCCCTGTAGGTTTGGCAAGTGCCACTTCGGAGCTACAGGAGCCCTGAGGGTCCTGGAAGTTGGGGGCTGAGTAGAATCCCCCAGTTTCCCCCCGTGCTCAGAGAACTGGATTGAATCCCCCCCAAGGTGAGAGTCTGGATCCTTCCCCAGGCTTCTGTGCTCACTGCTGAAGTGACCTTGGAGCAGTTGAAGTGGCAGCCAAAGAAGCTACAAAGCATAATGAAATTATGGAGATATGAGTGGATGTAGCTGCCTTTCCCCTTCCCTGAGGAGAGCAGAGAGGAGACCCTGCAGAGACCCAGGAGCTCAGTTCCCAACAGGTGAACTGTCAGCAGAAAGTCCCTGGGAGTAAGCTATTTGCAATTTAAATGGATTGAAATAAAAGGCAAAAGGCATGAGGAACTGGTCAGCAAGAAGATAATTTGTTAAAGTTCCTTCTTAAAAAAAGAAAAGTTACTTGATCTAAGTGCTGCCACCCCTTAATTCAAAATGTCCCCTCCACAATGCCCACTCCATGCAAAGCCACATGAACCCTGATATTTCATTTATTCTGCTGAGTGGCAAAAATCCCTCTAAACCATTTTGCTTCCCTCACACCATCTTCCTCACTTGCTCACGGCCCTTTGCGATGTTTCTGTGTCCCTGCAGCTGCAGTGGCAGCGAGATGGAGCAGTTTCCTCCATCATCAGGATCTGTTCACCATCACCTCCTAGGCCATCACTGAAGCTTGATTCCTCCACAGCTCCAGCCATAGAAACCTGGAACTGGATTTTCACCAGGATTTTCAATCCAGAAGGGAAAAGACTGATACAAAGCATGAGGGGTGAGTTTTCTCACCATGGCAGTTGTGTGAAGTAGGATTTGGTTGAGTGATGGAGGCTCTTAGCTCTCTTGAGGATGATGCACCAAATCCTCAGGAGCCAAGAACTGTGACCACCAAGAAATGTACAACCACCTTTACAACCCCTTGTACCAGACATTTTTTCCTGAAACAAGGATGTGTACCTAGCTTTAATAAAGATGGCTCACAGCTTTCTACAATTTCCCCAGTGAGGTAGATACCCTGTGTGCACCAAAGATAAAATGGTTTATGAGATGGGCAGTTAACACATGTGGAGAAGGGAATGAGGACAGCACAGGCAGCAATGGAAATCAGGGGGAAGCAAAGCTACTGGGATGCAGAGGAAGCAAATGGGAAAAGAACTGTCTGCGATACTATATTTGCAATTGGCTCAGTTATATATATATATAAATCAGCAATTGGTGGAAATTCTACAAAGCACTGTGAATTCAATTACTTTTGAGATGTTTTAAACAATGATACAGAATGATTTTAGGGTGGAACATTTAAAATCTGAAGGTAACAGTGGCGTAAGGAAGATGCAATGTTTTCTCTTTCACCATTGGTCTGCCAGTCAATGTAGAAAAGTCTTCTTTACATGTAAAAAACGTTGTGGTTCTTGAGGATCTTCACAGAAAAATAACAGAAGTTAAAAAGCAGGAAAGCACAAACCAGTGTGTGCTGATTTCTCCCTCTGAAATTGTCTCATGGTCATATGCATGGAGAAGGAGACTCAGAGCCAGCCAGAAGGCTGCTGGAATTGGACTCAAAACCCTGCCTGTGACACCCCAGGGGTGCAGAGTTACCTGTTGGTGGGGTGTGTGTCACCTTGTGGGGACACAGAGGGGACCTGAGCACAGGGAGTGGGCACAGGGAAAGGACCAGTAGCTGGGAAAAGAGGAATATTCCCACTTCCAGACCAGGACAGGATAACTTACTTTGCCCTCATTCTCCAATTTGCCTACAGTGCTGAGAAGGATTTTAAAATATTGCAAAGCTGACAAAAAAAAGACCAAAGCCCGGGGGATGATGTTCTTGCTGTTTGATCTCACTGTTTGGGTGGGGGTCCAGGTGAGTTTTGATTTCCTGGTGTAACTGAGACAAATGATTCTTATCTGTTGAGGTTGATGGTACAGGGGTGAGAAACACACATCAGCTGCCCCAGCTGGCTGGAAGATGTGGAGTTAAATACACTCACATTTACAGCCTCTGAGTTCATTAGTAAATTATTGTATAATGAACTGGTACTCGGTAACCTTCCTATACTCTTCCACGGCTAATGCCCTGCTAATACCTCATCCATATATGAGATATTAGCTTATTTTACAGGGCAGCCAACCTGTTCCAACAACAGGCAGCAGCCTGGTCCCTCTTGGGTTCAGTGTGAGCTGGCCTGAAGGCTGGAAGTGGAGCTGGAAGGAAACACTGTGATGGTTGTGCTGGAGGGAAGCGTTCGACCATTTCATTAACCCTGCTAATGGCTCAAACGAAGGCCTTAATAGCACAATCAATAATGCAGCCTGTGATCAGTTTGTTAGCCAGCCTCAAATGCTTTGCTTTTAACAGGGGACTCCCAGAAGGATCATGAAATGTTACTTGCAAGCAGTAATTCAGGGTGCACGGAAAGTATGACTTTGGGTCTTATTTTGCATTTTTCTGACAAGTATAGTCACTTCCCTGTCTCCTTAGAGTGCTGCTGGATAACTCACTCCAGGAGTCCCAAAGTTCTCTGTCTCTCATCAGCCTGGCATTTCTGAACAAATTATTTGGATAATCATTCCTGTCCTTAATGCTTTTGCAGGAAAAGTGAGTCTCTGGGCTTGTCCACATTTAAGGCAGAGATGATGGTAAAGGATAATCCTTTACCAAACAATTACAAAAGAGGAAAGAAATTCTTTACTGTGAGGGAACAGGTTGCCCAGAGACGCTGAAACCTGGTCTAGTGGGTGTCATCCCAGTCTGTGGCAGTGGAGATGGAACGAGATGATATTTAAGGTCCCTTCCAAGCCAAATCATTTTGTGACTCCAATTTTATGATGGGACTCCACATTCAGCTCATATTTTTTCACAGGTTCTCCAAACTCTGCCTTTGTTTCAGCTCCAAATCTGAGCCTGTGCAGCTGTGACATGATTGCAGCAAGTACAACCTTCCACAGCCTCCATGGAGGCTCAGCTCAGCTGTGTCTCTTCAGTGCAGGCTCCCATCTGCCTGGAAAACCCCATGAAGACACCTCCAAAACAGGCTCTGCCCCTTTGTTTCCCTTCTCCAGTTTTACTCTTCCTTTCCTTCTCTTCTTTACACCAAAGGTTTCTCACTTAACTGAAAAAAAAGCTGCCAGACATCTGCTTTGGTGTGAAGGCCCTCTGGAAACAAAACCCCTTGAAATTGGCCAAAATCCTGCAGAGACAGAGCTATGCTCCCCTCTTTGAAGGCACTCTCCCCAAAGGAAGGTGGGCAAGGAGAACCCACATGGGAATATTCAATATTTTAAGTGGATGAAAAACAGTAGTACAATTTTGGTTTGTGGTTTTTTGGGGGGATTTGGTGTTTTTTCATTTTTAAAAAAAAAAAAAAAAAAAAAAAGAATGACCCCTTTCTACTTTACTGGTTAGAATTTTATCGTCTGGTTTTGACACTTACTAACTTTCCATTTATTAGGCTGTCTGTGAGATTTTTGATCACTGTGGGGTTTTTTATTATTATTTAAAAGATTGGTGTGTGTGTAGTTTTCATTGTCACATTAAACACACTGAGTAAATACAGTCCCTGAAACAGGAGATTTTATCTGGGAAGCTCAGATGGAATTCCATGGCTGGCTGGCAGTCATTCAGGTGAGCCCTCTCTGCCAGACTACGACAGCAAAGGATATTCTTCCTTCCCTTTACCTTCTCATTATGCAGGGGAGGGAAGGGAGCGGGAACAAAGCATGGTCATCTTGGCATTGCATTTATTCTGCTGCAATGACTGCACTGAGCACGAGTAACAGAGCATTCCCTGTGAGCACAGCACCCAGCACTGAGATTACAGCAGGGCTGTAAAGCTGTACGTGCCCTGCTCAGGATGCAGCCACTTGCTAAGTCAGCTAATTTCTTTCCCTTGTCCTCACACTGCCGAAGAGCGTAAGAAGTGAATTGAGATTATGCAGTTTCCTACCCAGAAGTCTTCACTGCTGCTGGCATCAGCTAAGAGAGCCTGGAGTTAATGTACCTGACAGCGGGGCAGTTCTCTAAAGGATGTGCTCTGTTCTCTGGGGCAGAAGTTGTATCCAAAGGGGAAAAGCAGATTCAGACTTGTCTGTCAGTGCAGCCTTCATGTGGTTCATGATGAAAGCAACCACATTGTTTCAGGAAGAGCTGAACTGTGGAGGACTGTGGGTGGTCAGGGCAGAGCAGGGGTAAAGCACTCAGTACATCCTGAGGGCACAGGAAGGAGTCTGGCACCCCATGGAAAAGCATCAGGTTTGGGATAAGGGAATCAGTGAGAGGGATTAAATACAGGGTGTGTCAGGGCATGGGAATGGCTCAGGGTTGCACTTACTCAGCATCCCTGTAGCTGCTGTGCTCAATTCCAGTACGAGATGGAGCTCCAGGTGCAAGGGCAGAGAGGTGGGAGGCAAAGCTCAGGCACTCACCAGCACTGGAGCAGGCTGTCCAGGGAAGCAGTGGAGACAGCATCCCTGGAGGCATTCAAAAGGTGCATAGATGTGACCTGGCACTATTAATGGTCTAACTCATTGGTTGTAGAGAGTTTTTCCAAATTAAGTGATTCTATTCTATTCTATTCTATTCTATTCTATTCTATTCTATTCCATTCCATTCCATTCCATTCCATTCCATTCCCATCCATAAGTTTAATTCTCTGTTACAGACAGGTCTCTTATTCTTCAGAACATGTCAGGGCTTCCAAGCAAGGCACATGGTACTGACTGCTCCCTCAAGGCCCCCTCCCTGACAATGCTAAATGGCTTCAACATGAAAGAAAACAGGGCTTTGCCAGATTCCCAGCTCTTTCCTTTTGTATTTTGCCAAAACCCACAACCAAACAGCCAAAAGGATGGGAACTGAACTGGATCCATGACCTCTACTTGAATTCAAAAAATTGTGAAATAATTTGGATGAGAAATAATGTTTGTGTGGTGGATCACAAAGAATGTCATTAGAGGAATGAGATGGTGGTAGAGAAAGGGAAGGATACCAAACATTCTGCTTCCTGATTCTCATCTCTCACAGAACATGCTTTGGTTGTTTTCTTAACAGGACCTGGCGAAGCTCAACTCATTAATGCCTTAATTAGGATTGTATTTCAAAGATTCATTATCATGATATGTAGGAGTGGGGCCAGAGGAGGCCACAAAGGTGATTGGAGTGATGGAATATCTTCTCTGTGAGGACAGGGTTGGGGTTGTTCAGGCTGGAGAAGAAAAGGCTCCAGGGAGATCTAGAGCATCTTCTTGTTCCCACAAAAGCCTTAGAGAGGTGGGGACAGACTTTTTAGCAGGGAATGTTGTGACAGGACAAGGAACAATGGCTTTACATTGAAGGAGAGTTGATTTAAATTAGGTATAAGGAAGAAGTTTATTCACAGTGAGGGTGGCAAAACACTGGCACAGGTTGCTCAGAAAAGTTGTGAATGCCCCATCCCTGGAAGTGTTCAAGGCCAGGCTGGACAGGGCTCTGAGCAAGCTGATGTGGGTGAAGGTGCCTCATTTGATCTTTGCTCCACATCTGTCATTCAGCAGGGACATCCCTCTGCAGCTGGGACAGGAATCTGCAAACCCTCCTGCAGCTGCTTGGGGCAGTTCTGTCACTCTTGAACCATGCTGACCCTTTCACTCCTGGATCTATTCTGAAGAAGTTTGCATCATATTTTGTTTTAATTCAGTGCTCAGGCAGGGTGGGAGACAGTTCTGAGGAAGAGACACTTTGTGACAATACTGTTATAATTTTACTTGTGCACATTTTCCCCTTCTGCTAGATTGGTTTTCACTTCAGCTATATTTCTTTGAATGTGACAGATTTTTTTTCTCTGTGTTTTCTTTTTGGTCTTATCCTCTGTTTAAAATCAAGGTCATCAATAATTTTAGATGAAATGCATTTGCTGTAACACTTCAGGATAACATGGTTTGAATATTTTGATTGATTTATGTCTGTAAAAAACAAACTGCATCAGCTGTTTGTCTGTAGAAACCTTTGTTTTCTTTAAAGGTACAAGCCTTGTGCCTCATTAGTCTTCCCAAGCTTTCCTTTTGGTACCTGTTGTGTTTCACACATTTTTATAAGCTGTCTGCCTCTAATAAATGAAATTATACTTCAGCTGTAAAGTGTTCCCATAAGCAATCAAAGAAATGCTGCCTTGTATTCTCTGAGAATAAGCACCATCAGTACCATTGTCACATCATCAGGACGGAGCTCAGCCTGGTTATTAGTTTTGTGCTGCTCTGACAGCTTGGGTGGTGCAGCATCTCTCAAAAACCAGTGCTGGAGAAATCAGAGAATGGAGGATCAGCACACACCAGCCTAAGGTGTCTGGCATTGCAATATTTTGGCTGATTTTTAGAAGGGTGGCTTGGTTCTGCATCAGCTCTTGATTGATTCTATTCAAGGATCAGAAGCCAAAATTAAATGAACTAGGAGAGGAAATCACACATGGGTTTGTCATCATGACTGGGAGCTATCAGTGTGAGTTGCAGGGTCTGGGACTGCATCTTCAGGGAGCTCCAGGGAATTTCAGCCAAACCTCCTGTGGGATCCACAGGCAGGTAGAAACTTGTTTGCTTTTGCTCTCCTTTCTTGTTACAAAGAGAGAGAACTGAAAGGATTTTGTTTTTACCTGGGACATCCTCATGTCAAATAGAAGATGAGTGAAGCTGTGCACATGTTCTGGTGGGCTCATTTCTTGCACTTAGGTACAAACCAGAGGAAGGAGGTGGGCCAGCTCATGACATAAAACATCATTTCATTTCAAATGAAAGCTGGCTGACAGCTCCCTGTTTTTCCAGCACTGATGGCAATTTTGAATTCCTGCGGCTTTTATGCAACTCTCCCAAGTTCATGGCAACATTCACTAGCAAAGTTTGGGATCTGGCACCTTTGCTTCCAGTACCTTCTTTGAGCTTGCACATCCAATGCTGTATGCGTACAGAAAGCTGTCTGCTGTTAGCATGGAATTGTTTAGGTTGGAAAATACCCCCAGGACCACTGAGTCAAACCACTGACCCAACTCTGCCAGGTCCACCACAAAACCACCTCCTGAAGTGCCACATTCACATATTTTTTGAACATTTCCAGGGTCGGTGATTCCACCACTTCCCAGTTCCAATGCTTGACAACTCTTTCAAGGAAGTAATTTTTTTTTAATATCCAACCTAAACTTCCTCTGGTTCAACTTGAAGCCATTTTTTCTTGCCTTACCACCTATTCCTCTTGTCCTATCCATGTTCCAGTCCCTGCAGCTGTGAGGGTGTGATATCCATGGCAGACACATTGCAGCTCAGAGCTGAGGGCACCACTGGGTCTGAGTGGAATCACCCCTGTGAGACCCAAAAAAGCAGAACACCAGGGAAGGACAGAGCAAGGATGTTGCAGGGGGCAAGACTAATCACAGCACGAAGTTGTCTTTAATATTTCAATAATATTTCATTCACTTCAGCTGGGTGATCCTTAATTACGAACACTTCTCTTTTTTTGCCTTTTTTCTTTTCAAATGGGGATGAGGCAGAGAGGAAATCAGCATTCAGAACTCCTCTGTACTTATATGCACATCAAATTGCAAAAATGAACATTGTGTCTGGTTCAGTTGGATCAACTTCGTAGGCAGATTATTTAGTAATTAAACCAGAGATACATCTCGGAGGCAAAAGCAAAAATCCCACTGGTTTCAGTTTACCCTTTTGTAACCCATCCTAGGGAGCAGCAAAGGATCAGAAAGCTCTCATTATTTATGTGTATTTATATATATATGTATGGAAAGCAGACAGCAATTCCTTCATTTCCCCACTCTCCCTTTCTGCTTGGAAGCCTATTTACAAACACAGTCAAAATCCTGCTCTGAAATGGGTGATTGTGTTCATTGTTCCAGAACACATAATAGTACAGGCAAATGGGAATGCTGAGGCAGTAATAGCTTAACTTGTTTAAACAGGAGGACTAGGGAAAGCAGCAAATAATTGTCACAACCTAAAGGCTGCAGAGTCCCCGAAATCACCAAATCTTTCACTCTGTGAGTCTTCCACACTTGTTGAGCTACTGTAATGTCTTGGCTATGTCATCAGGATCTGAGATTTAGCCACAATACCTAATACCTGGTCTAGATGCTCCTAAATTCTGCACCAAAATTCATCCAATACTGGTTTTATGGTGACTGAATTGAGTTTTCTGGGGGCCACAGACTTCTAAAATCAGAGTTCCTTCCATGTCTACAATGGTCATACAGAGTCATCTCTTGGATTTCTTTTGGGAAAGAACATCCAAGGCTTGGTGAACTGGCTTTAGGGAACAGGAATTTACTGTGTCCCTGTGACAAGTTGACTTTGAAAAGCCAGGACAGGGTGTGAAGGCCAGGCAGAATGGGCAAAATATCATTTCCTGCAGGGCTTGAAAGAGCAGAGTTACCACAGGATGAGACAGGAAAAGAAATAAATCTTCAGCTCACTGCTAAGTAAATGGTGGGGGTATCATCATCCACAAATGGATGATGACACCCCCACCCAGGAGCCCCTGGGCTGGAAGTCAAACCAGTATAGTCTGCAGAGGACAAAAATTTGGCCCAATCTCTTCAAAGCAATCATCCCTATCCCTTTATTGTTCTGTGCAGCCTGGAAAGCACAGTCTCCCACAGGTCCTCCCCACACCAGACCTGTCAGGATACTTCAGGCACCTCCAGGATATCTAAAGTGATGCCAGAGGAGCCCTTTTTATTTTTTACTTTTTTTTTCGTCCCTTTTCCTTCTCATTTTGTTCTCCCCATATCAGTGGAACAAGCTCAGGTCTCTCAGAGCTACCTGGTCAAACCCACTCTTGTGTTTTGGCTTCCTGGACAAAAGAAAATCATCAGGACATGAATTTTGTGCTGACCCATCTGCCCCAGCAGAGCAATTAAAACCAGAATTGTGAAGGAGCAATATTTTTTTAAAAACACAGCACAGCCTCTGATATGAAACAGTGCCAAGAATGGACTTGTCAAACACTATTAGTTTTCCATTTTATTTTTCAATAAAAGAGGGAAAGAAGGAGTGTTTACAAGCAAGGCTGTAAACTTGTCTGTTCTAAAGTCAAAATACTCTGTCTGATTATGCTCAGAGACCAAGCAATTAACAATGATCAAAGAGGGTAATTGTCATTAAAAAGTTAGTAGGGATAAAAATATCACTATATAAATTCTTTTGGCATTTTTTTCCCCTCCAGAAATAAAACCATAATTTGTCAGCATTTGAAAATATAATCCTTATCACTGATTGCCTTTCTTTGGGGGCAGAAAAAAAAAAAGATGTAATAAGGAAAATTCTTCCATTAATCCCATTTTTGCCAAAACATACCTTATTGGGTTAGATTTACAGATTGCACAAGGTGGTTAGTTCAATTACAGCAGGGAAAGAGTAATTCTGAGAACTAATTAAATATGCTGGTCTGCAGATGGTTAATTGGATTAATAATTACCTTGCATATGTAAAAAGAGGTTTTATGTTTGCACAGGCAATTTTTTATCAGGATTCTCCTGGGATGAAAAAAAAATCATGCTAATAAATGATTGTTTCAAATAGTAAAATGATTTTGCCTTGGTTTTGACTAAACTTTAGAGGAAAAAGCTTTCTACTCCCATCAGAAGGTAATTTAAATAAAAAAAAAAGATTTCACTTCCTTTTTTGTTCTGTACACTCACCTAGAGCCACTCTAGGGAAGAGAGAAAAAGCATGTTGTAATCTGCAGAAATCAGAAGACAATGGAAAAATCTGTTTTTAAGCATTTTTGGGGGGTGGGAACAAATTGCCATGGCAACTCTCTAAACGGATATGTCTTCAAGGAAATCATGCTGTTCTCTTGAAAAGTGAGATGCATAATACAGCAAGCACTTGAAAGTTATCTTTGGAAGGCATGTGTACAAGAAAATCAGAAATATTTTATAAATTCAAACTTATGAAACATTCATGCTGATTCACTAATGTTTCACACGGCAGTTATTCCACCCAAAGGCAGGAGCTGAATAACCTTGCCATGTATATGTGCATTTTTAAGGGTGTTTTGTGGCTGGGCTGATCTGATCTATCAGCACCTTCCCTCTGCTTTGCAAGCACTCAGAGTTCCTTGCCATCAATGTAAAAGTTGCTGCTAACTCAGATGGTTGTTAAATCAGAGCCTGAAATATTTAACCCATTTCTTAAACCCTTTCTTTTCCTGACAGGCTGTGCCAGTCAATGTTTCCTTACCAGCAGCATCAGTGACATCAATGTGCTGCAGAGTGGGATGACAGGGGAGGATTTGACCTAATAACTTTTCTTGGAAAAGCTGTTCCTCCTATTTTAAACCAGTCAGATGGTTTGAGGCATCTGGTCACACTCAAAATTATACTTTGCTCACAGAATTGAAGAATTCTCATCCTGGCAGAACAACTTAAGAGTCTTACCTCGCGACTAAATGACCTTTAAGGTGCCTTCCAGCCCTAACTGTTCCATGATTCCCTGCCCCTATTGAAAACAAGAGGAGGATTTTCTTTGCCATGGGTTATTTAGTTCCTGAGCTTCTGGCCTGAAACAGTAATAAAATAAATAAGACATTAACTAAGATAAAGTGAAAAGCAAATCATAGCATTTATTTGCATCTTTGAGATGGAACTGCCGTTGTGCTGCTTGGCTCCTTCTGACAACTCCTGGGCTTTTCTTCCACAAGGATGAACCATTTTAATTAATGCAACCCAAACTACTTGCTTGATATAAACCAGATAGAATAACAAAATATGTCCTGACTGAAACCAAAATCAGCATCCTGCCCACAGCCACGTGCACCAGTTTAAGTGAGGTAATTTAAAAATGTCACCTCAGACTCACATTTTATGTAGAGAAGCTCTGAGGGTGGCAGTCACATTGCCAGGCCTGGGTGCTTAAATTTAAGGTGTCAGAACAACTATCACGTCTAAAAAGCAGCAAATGGATGGAACAATTCACTAATGTGTCCCTGAGGGTCTCCTCCATGTGTCACTCTCCTGTACTTCAGGGAGCTGAGGCAGAGACCACTGTGCCAAGTCAGGGCAATTAGTTGTGATTTCAAACACGAGGAGCAGATTGTGAACAAGTCACTGATTTTCTCTCCCACGTGCCTCTGCCTGGTATCCTTCAGTGACTCAGTTGTCTGTTCAGCAGCTGTTCTTGGAAGGAGAATGATCACGGCAGCCAGAGGAAGGAATCCCAGTTGGCAGGTGGATCACTTGGTGGCAATGGCTGGGACTGAGAGAGGGCTGGCTGCAGAATAGGGACACAGCTCATCTTGGCTAAACTGTCTCATGATATTTTCTCTTTTTTTTTTAATTTTTTTTGAGAAGCAAGTAAATATTTTGACAATTTCTAGCACAAGCTGGCCCTCAGGAGACATTGAAGTAGAAAAAATTACTGCTGATGACAGACAAAAAGACCAGAACACCTATGAGGGGTAATAATTGCTGTATCTGAGGAATGCCTAAAGCCAGATCCAGAATTCATAGCTTGAACAAGGGCTCGGAAAGGAATCTGGTTTGAGAACCCATTGTCCAGTGCTGTGGAATATCCCTGTGGTCAGTTTGGGTCACCTGTCCCAGCTATGCTCCCTCCCAATTTCTTTTGTGAACCTGGCAGAGTGTGAGACGGGGGGAAAAAAGTCCTTGACTTAGGATAAACATAACTTAGCAAAGACCCAAACTGATGCCTTAAGTTTTAGCTTTTATATTTTTCAGATTCTGTGCTGTTTTACTCTGTAGTTCTGGGTTGGGAAGCTNCTGGATTGCTTGGGTGTAGGCCCAAGGGGTTCCTGCACTGCCCAGGCTGGATCTTTTCAATAAATCCCTTTTTATTCTTTTACTCTGCCTGGTCTCTGTTTCCAGGTCAGCCTTTCTAGGCAACAAAGCCATCAGTGTGTCATCGAGACCATTCCCATCCTGAATCCAAAACACAGCACTGGAACAGCTGAGAAGGAATTAACTCCACCTGAGCTGAAAACAGGACAGTGATGTTTAAAGGTCTCTGCCAACTCAAACTATTCCATTGTTCTGTGATTTTTCATATGGCTGGGGGATGCTAAGGTTGTTGCTTACAGCTGTGGAACAGCAAAGACAGGCCTAGGTCAGGGCAGGCCCCTGCTGCTGCTCCTGCCGTGCCTCAGGACGATGCTTTCTAAACAGATTTCATTTGCTGTGGTCACGCTCTGAGCTGCTCTGTGCAGCTGATCTGGCACAGCCTGCTCCCAGCAGAGCCTATCACCTTCTGTCACCCTTCTCAGGTGGGGCTGTCCAAGGCTGAAGTGACCCTGCATGCAGTGGTGGCCACGTGCTCTGACCCCATGGCACTGCTGAGGTCCCTCCAGCCATGGAGAGTCACTCTGTGCATGTGTGTGAACAGCAAAAAACACCCTGGGTGAGGGAGGGAGAAGCTCTGAGTGCTCTGGACCATCCAGATGGACTTTGGTTTCCTTTTACCTGGTCCCAGGTGACACCTCCATCAAGGTTAATGCTTTTAGAGCTTCTTCCAGTAAGATCAGACCCCAGGTAATCAGCTCCAAGGGGCAACCTTCAGGTGGGTTTACATGAACAAGGGTCTCACCCCACTTGTGTTAAAGAGGAAGAGAAATCAGCAAGGTTCAAAAAGTTTGTCCTATCCATGAGATTTAAAAAAAATAAAAAAATATGGCATTTCAAAGATGAAAAGCTCATTTGTACCTGCACACAGTTTTCCTTGACAAAAATATAACTTTTGTGTACATGCTAAAGAAGCGTTATAAATATTCCCTAGGAAGTTCTCCCACATATATTTTAGGAGTTTTCTAGGATAGCAAGGACAGGGCAAATCTGTGTCAGTAATCCTGGCAGAGGCAAGGCAGAGATAAAGGTGTTAAATGGCCAAAGAAATTGTATAATTCAGTGGCATTTCTTCTGATAAAGCAGTGTTTAATCTGACAGCCACAGGAACTGGGGTGTGACATGAGCATAAGGCCAAGAAATGTAAAATGAAGTAATCACCCTGAAGAAGGAAATACTTTGAATAACACATGATACTGGAAATCTTCAATGCAGCATCAGATTCTGTTGTTCAGTGCCTCGTCCGAGCCATTTGCCATTAATTTAAATATTATTGAGAGAATTTAGGGCAAAAAGCGTTTCAACAGTGTCTGCAGCAGCATGAATGTTCTTGCTAGAGAATCTCACCATCAGGCTTAAGAGTTACAGACATTTGATGTGACACATTTTTAACAGGAATGATTTCAAAATGATGGGAGAGGAAAGTTGAGGGGAGGTAAAAGGTTTTGTGTAGGTCAATATCATGAATGAGATCAAAACAGACCAAGAGTTTTTAAAAAGGGGCCCTGGTTTAAAATGAGAGTAACTGGAGGAAGGACTCTGAGACAGTCAAAGGAAAGATAGTACCTTATAATGTGGGGAGAGGGGATTTTGACCCTACAGATACTTGAAAATAAATTATTTTGCAACAAATAAAAGCGAGGCAAGGTCATAAGTGCAAGACTCGAAACTCAGGTGCTTTAAGTTTAATTTCTGAAAAATGCATCTGGAATAACTAAACAGCATCCTCCAGTTGTCCCACTGAAAGTGTCCCAGGGGCAACTTTTAGCAAAAATAAGAGGAGTTTTGATAAGCAGGACATCATATTTGCATGAATGTATCTTTATCCTTATTCCACAAGGACCAAGTTGAAGCAGTGAGAAGAACACAGTAAATAAAAATAATAAAGACAGGCTGATGCTCCCTTTTCAGCTGGATTTCTTTTATCTAACATTAGCCATCTGAAAATGAGGCATCTGGCTTAGTGCAGACATCTGGACTCTCTCAATAGTCAGTAGAGGGAAGCAGCTCCAGAGGTGATCCATCAGAGCTCTTTACAGAGCATGAATTGCCCTGGGAAGCTCCACCAGCTGCAGAAGGAACCTGGATAACAAGCTTAGCATGGAGACCCACCTGTTCAAGGGCAGGAACCAGCCAAGACAAATCCCATCCTTGCTTGCTGTGATTAAAAGAGGTCATGGATCATATTGTTCCAATGCATGATCTGCCCAAAGCGGAAATAATGTGATTATTGTTGACCACTGACAAGGAAATGGAGAGTTATTACAGAATAGGTGAAAGCCAGAAAGGTGATTTCAATGGCTCTGCTCACACTAAAGATGATCCCACCTTTTCATTCCTCACTAAACTTCCCAATGTCCTAGGAGGGCCAGAACCTCCACATCTGGTGCCTAAACCCCAACATCTGGGTCCTCAGCTGAATTCCCTGTCCTTGCTGAGGAGCTGGCACTGAAGCCCTCAGGAAAAAAGGAAAGGAAAGGAAAGGAAAGGAAAGGAAAGGAAAGGAAAGGAAAGGAAAGGAAAGGAAAGGAAAGGAAAGGAAAGGAAAGGAAAGGAAAGGAAAGGAGAAAGGGAAAGGAAGATTTGTGTGTGACAGTGTGCATCTAATTCCATCATTCCAGGGCAAAATATGTCACTGTGGGTTTGACAAAAGCACCTCCCTTGGCCTAGAGATGCAGGGCAAATGCGAAGTCCCTTGCAGGGGAAGTCCCTCCTTAAAGTCATCAGGCCTTGGACCAAGGCTTTCATCCTCAGAAATTTCTCCTCCCTCCAACTGAGCACAGTCATCCTGATTTCCAAGTGATACAGATTACAATGTCTTTTTTAAAGGTTTTTTTTCCATGAACATGTGCAAGGATGTCCCTCCAGGAGAAAATGTATTTCTCTTTATGTCCCATTTAGACTCCAAACTTGCCAAGCTATTTAAAAAGAAGCAGAGACAAAAAAAAAAAAAAAAAAAAAAAAAAAAAAAAAGGAATGCAGAGGTAGACTTTATACCCCTGATCTCAGCTATTTTTCCTTGCAGAAGACCATCTTTGAGTACTATGTTATTGAACCTCCCTGTTTAATGACCCTTCTAATGCACTGCTATCAGGTAGTACCATCTGTATTTGGGCAAATGTGCTCACTCGTCTGTTTACTCAGCATAAATTATCTTTATTTAAAGTTTAATGGAAGTTACATCTATTTGGACATCTGTACTTAACTGATTACTGGCCACGTTGGGCCGCCTGGTGGTTCTGCATGAACTTGCCAGCTGCTCTGAAATGATAAGAGCCTGACATATGTTAAGAGCCAGCAACAATCACAGTCAGGGAGTACTTTTTTTTTTTTTTTTTTTTTTTTTACTATTTCTGAGCTGGCAGCTAATGGCAGCAGAAAGAAATCCACCCACTTCCCCCAGCTGCCTCCTCCACCCCCATGCGTGTCTCTGCTGTCAATCCAAACCTTTTCAGAGGCGCATTAAAGAAAAAAAAAAATTCTCCCCCACTCCGCCTTAGGAGTGAGTGGAGTTCTTTGTACATGCCATTAAATGCACGTGCAGTTTGTTACTTGTTTCATGCAGGGAAGCGCTCCTGGCCGTGGAAAGGCAGAGCCCATCTCGGTTCATCAGCACCTGCAGCTGATTCGGAAAGTTGCTGCCATCTATAGATAGGTGTGAGGATTTGCTGGCACGGCTCGGGAAAAGGGTTGAGGCAGCAACGGGATTCGGGGAAAAGAACCATGGATCACAGAATAATTAGGGTTGGGAAAGACCTCTAAGATCATTAATGCTGCCAGGTCCAGCACTAAATCAGTGCTGAGCTGCACAAACATCAACAGTCCTGGACCTCTGCTTCTGGTCTGGTTCTCTGTGCCTTTCCTTCCCTTACCTGCTGTTTGTCATACTGTGTCTTGAAAGATACATTTTACTGAAAAGACCACGGCCTGGAAATACTAGTTTTTCACTAATTAAGAGCTTATTTGTGAGTGCAGATGTGAACCTGATAGCTGCTGCAGTGGATCTACTCTGGTTAACATTTTTTTGCAGGTAGTCATGACTGTTGTGCAAGACCAATTAATCTGGCCCTTGTGATCCACAAAATGCTGACTGTAGTGAGATCTCCGTGGTATGAAGAGTGTTGTAGACCTCTCAATTTCCATCCCATCCCATTCCATCCCATGAGCCTGGGGATGATACAATAGTGCAGATTGCCCTAAATTCAGCTCCCTGCACAGAGAGAGGGGAGATCATTACTCTTTGGGGTGTTCCAACCCTCATATGCCATGCTTTACTGAGTACCAAAAAAGATGGTTTATGAAAAGCTTCTTTACTTTTCCTCTGAGTTTTCAGGGTTACTTTAATCCTTTCATACTTAACTCATTTTTGTCAGGGTGAGGTGATTAATTTCCACCTAAACCCTTTGGTGCAAATTCAGCCCTGGAGAAAACACCTGTCAGCTCCAATTTGTTGTGAATATCTACTGGCCTTCATGACTGAATTTTGCTTAGACCTCAAAGAGGTCTGCTTAAATGATGGTCCATGGAGCTCTCTGGAAGCAGAACTGTATTTCTGAAAATAAACTCTTGAAATCCCACTGTAAAGCTTCATAATTAATCAAAGCTGATAGAGTCTCAGTGAAAACTAACAGCAATCTACTCTCAAAAATCAGGAGAATCATATGTATAGTTAGAGTGGGTTTAAAAAGTTTAATATCAGGCACCCATTTCTGGAAATCTTAGTGGAGTGGTGTCCTGGAGTGACTTTGTGGTGCTTGTATCCCAATTGTTTGTCTGCTTGTGCTGGGTGTTGAGTTCTGCATCCTTCAGACTGGCTCTGAGAGCAAAGGAAGGAGAGAAGAAGCACACAGTTTGTTATCAGCAACTGCACTCGCTTCCTCACATCCTCCTCCTGGACTGTGCTGTCTGCAGGGGACGGCCGGAGAGAGCTCCCTTTTGCTTTTTTAGTTAGTTTTAGCTGGCTGAGGCAGAAAAGTTCCCTGGGCTGTGGTTTTTTTCTTTTCTTGGAGCTGTTTTGAACCTGCTCTGGACTGAAAACCCACAAGAGCACTGGGAGTTCACACCTGTGGCCACCAGGGCCTGGCCCAGGCCTCAGCATTTTCCAGAGCTGGAGGGACCAAGCAACCCACAAGAGCAACTTCTCTGAATCTGTCATCTCCTCAAAGCAGTGAGAGGTTTTGTTGTTTAGTATTGTTCATTTTGTGCTGGGGACTGCTTTGCCTGTTGGATAAACAGTTTTTTTCCACTTCTCTCTGAGGAAATCTTTTTCCCAGACCAGCTTGGGAGAGGGGCTGCTTGAGTTTGCTTTTTTTTTTTCCTGGAGGAGCCCCTTTGGAGGTTGTCTCCCAAATTTGCCCAAACCAGGACAAGCGGAAAAGACACAAAACCAGTCTGTATCTGCTGAAGTAAAGAGGCCAGTGATTTTCAGCTGCAAAATAGTTGTAGAGTGAAAAGTCTTGTGCTTTTGAGGTCAAACCAAACTCGACTTCGTGGGCTCTGACCTGTAGGATGTGGGCTGTGACTGAGGAAACACCAGTGTGGTCTCTGGAGCTTCTGAAAAGAAGGGAAGGAGCATCATGGATTGATGGAAGAGGTGTCATTGTTTTCTCTCAGGGCTCAAGGGCTTTTCCCCTCTTGTGAAACCTCATGTGGAGTTGTGAGACTCAGGACAATTTCCATCACACATCTCCAAAAATCCTCCTCCTTGTCTTCCCCAGGGAAGTCGTGGATGTGCCTCATCCGCAGCCGCATAAACACTCTGGTCTGAGACAGAGCAGATCAGAAAAGCTGCCCATTCTTTTTCTGTGTCTTAAATGGAAGAAGAAAATTTCTCACTGGAGCCTCTTAGTCCATCACTTCCCATTGCAGCTGGCTTTGTCTTCTTTAGCCTTTCTGGTGTGAGACAAAAATGGATGACGTGCGGTGGCTCCTCTCCTGCTGCTGACACAGAGAATTACTTTTATTTACTGCCATGGTTACTTTGCCATATGTTGTGTTTTCACCACATGGCTCCATGTAGTGATAGATATGTTTGCAACCTGAGGACTGGATGTCTGTAAATGGACCTTTTTATTCCATGTTTGTGGATGCAAGTCTGATGTCTCCGTTCTTATTTTTTGGCACCACAGCAGAGCTGGTGCAATACAAGCACAGCCAGTCTGGCTGCACAGGAAAATACAAAACAGACCTAGAAAATATGGGGTGTGGGGGAGGGGGTGAGACCTGCCCTTTCTAGAAGGAATAGAAAATTCTTTGGTCCACATAGTTCAGAGCACCTGAAGTTCTGTGCATTTGTTGGCAGCAATTTCAGGTCCTGTGCTTTGCATGGGGTGGCCTGGTTAACTGTTGGCATCATGTTCTTGAGTGCTGCTCTGTTGGCAGCAATTCTTCTGCATTACTGCAGGAGGAATTAGATGTAAATCAAGCTGTTAGTGTTTTTTTTCTCCTAAACTAAACACACGGGATTAAATTAACTGTAGCCCTAAACTCCAAACAACTTATACCTCTGCTTTGGTTTTAATGTTTTAGTTGACATGACAGCTCATTCTTAAAGAGCTTGAATGAAGAATTTTTTGTCTCTCTAAATTTAGCATTTGCTTATTTAAAAAAATTATTAAACAGTGATCTCTTCCCCTAGCACTAAATCACACATAGCTTAGAGGCTCAAGGAGAAAAACCTTACAGTTCGTAGCTACTATGAAACCACTCTACAAATAAATCTGGACCTTAAGCCAGGGATATTTGCCAGGGAGAAAATATTTTTGCTATCACAGAAAAGAATTTATTATTCTCAATGTATTCAAAACTTAAGGGCTCCTAAGTTACATTAATAGCTTAAAAGTTACGATATTTTTCCATTTTAAGCGTTATTATATTTTTATTTACCCTCTTATTTTTGCTTCTAATGGTCCTGCTCTTTCACTTCTTTTTTCTAGCTATGAACTTGTCTATTATAAAAAGTAGCCCAAGTCTCTCACCCGCTCAGTTGTCTCCAGGGGACCCGAGCTCTCAGACCAAATTACCCTTCTATCACCAGCAGAGTCACCCTCCTGTCTCCTGAGAATAGCAGCAACAGCTCAGGAAATGACAGCCAGAGTTTCTGGGCCATGGATTAGAAATTATCTGCTCCTGAGACGTGCTGCAGAGGTCAGCACACTGACTGCCCCCAACTGTCCCGGTGCCAGGGCACGCGAGGATCCGTCACTAACAGTGACCAACAGTGGCTTTCTGCAGCCCCTGTTTCTGCTCTGGATCTGCTCTGTGGTCTCCTGCAATCATCCTCCACTGTGCTGGGCACTGGTGTCCTTCTTTGCTCAGTGGAGGGAAGGATAAGAACTTTTTGAGATCCAAGGAGGGCACTTGCAAGGTAAAAGCCCCCACGAGTGAGCAACCAAAAATACAAACTTACCCCAAAACAGATCAGATTCAAGAAAACTCCTTAAAAACAAGTTGAAAAAAAAAAAATCTCAATTTTACATTTACATTTTACATTATGTTTGCATATAAAAGCCTGAGATCACAAGCACTTAACTGGGTAGGTGATTTTTTCTCCACATGGATTTATCAGTCTGAGTGCAGATGTCTCAAGAGCACTTGGAAAAAAAACCTCAAAGACTAGACTGACATTACAGTATGTGGAATTCGGGAGTAAATGAAAGTTTACAAACATTTTTAGATCTTGAGAGGTGTGCCACATCTAGCCAAAAGGTATCATTAGTGTGTCACATGCAGAGCAACTAAACATTCCTGTAAAACATAGAATGCACAACAACAGAGAAAGAAAAGTACCAGATCGTTGACAGCGCAACAAATATTGAATTTGTTGACAATAAAAGGTGGCAGGAGGAAGATTAGAGACACTTAAAAATGTCTAAATCATGAAAAACACTAATATATTGCTGGTAGCCTCTTTGAGAAGGAATGTTGCCAAACAATCCAGCAGCAGCCTAAATCACACAGAGCACAACTCCTCGGGAAATGGCAGGTGCTCACATAGCTAATAATCACACTGAATAAAAACAAACCCCTGGCTGACTACCCATTAGACTTTTTGAAGATTAAAAAAGCAAGTACCTGGCCTGGAATGTTAACTTGATAAGGAGTCTTTATGTGGTTTACTTGTCATATAAATAATGGATTGTTTCATTTTACATGGCTTTTTTTGGTTTATTAGCGGCTTCCATTAGACAATAGCTATATTCCCAGGGATCTGCAGGTATTTCCCTTCAATAACATCACAGCCTTCATCTTTTTCCCTTTTAAATTAGATTTTGATCCTGGTTCACATTCTTCTGGCAGCATGAAGGAGACAGGATCTGTCCCTGTGGGAACAAACCTGTCTCCCATGGGAAAATCAGCTCACGGCTCACTCAGCTCTGCCCTGATTTAGCAACTCGTGGAGTAAAGAAAGCTGCAAAGTCACCAGCCCCAAGCAAACTGCAAATGATGGGAGGTGGGCAGGGAGGCTGCACAGTTAACCTGTACAAAGATGAAGTATTTCCATACAAGCAATGACTTTCTGTTCACATTCCTTTTCCTGGTTTGTCCATGCCTAAACACAGAAGATCTTCGGCAGCTCTGGAGCACATTACCATTGTCCCTCCTGAAATCTGGGCTTCAATGAAATGTGAATACAGAAAAGACAAACCTCAGTTATTCAGTTAAAACCAGCCAATTGAATGGGAATTATTTTTAGTCAACAGCAAGGTGATATACTGTGGTAAACCTGACAGAAGTGATCTCTGCAGCCACTCAGAGTGCTATTTTAATGGCTTATCCAATGCAGTTAAGAAATACTTGGAAAATTAATGCGTAAGGTAGCTAAAGTGTGATACAAAGCACATGTTTAACAGGGTGATTATCTGGTACTTTCCTCAGGGTAATGTTTTTGTGATTTTTTTCATCCAAATTCTGCTCAGTGCCATTGCAGCAGGACAGTAAATTCTCACTATAAAGCAGAGAATTTTAACTCTATTTAATAGGACTTCTGTAATTTTTTCCATAAACATTTCTGTGTGCCAAGTCAGTAAAAAACTTGGCAAGGCCTGTCTTAGTTGGGCTTTGCTTTATCTTAGTCATACATGGGATTCTGCAGCCCTTAACCAGGATATAGCCTTAAACACCATCAAATGGAAGTTACCCCACATCATTTTATACCACGTGAGAGTCCATCCCTGGACTTGACTCCAGACTTCTTTTACTCCTGTCCTTCTCTAATTAGAAACCAATTTACTTGAAGATCTAGTCCAGGTTGCAAATTAGACCTAGTCCATGTTACAATCAGAAGCCAATTTGATTGTAAACCTAGTCCAGGTTACAAACCTTCACAGTATTAATGAAAACAGAGTTATTTATTCACATTGGTGCCAAAGCCACCTGGCCTTGCTCCTCAGCTTGCTGGAAGGGGAAGAGCCCTGTCCATCACCAGCTAGTGGGGACTGTAATCAGAGTCATTAGACTCAAATCATAGGTTCCACTTGAAAGGAGCAGAAATGCTGTTCTTTGTGTTAAATTAATGGCTGCAGCCACAGTTAAAAGCCCATCGGGTCCACAGCAGATAGGAACAATCCTCTCACGATGGGGAAAATGAAACCCTTGGCTGAGTGTGAAGGTTTTGAGTGCAAATCCACACTTTCCCTTCATGGAGCTTTGTTGTGCCACCTCCTCCCGCCCTCATGTGCCTGACCCCCCAGCTGAAGCTCAGCAGCAGCAGTGAGAGGAGACATGTACATCCCCCAAGGATGATCATTTCCTTCCTCACCATGGTTTGGGTGGTCCATCTGCTGGGTCAGTTGTCCTGACAGACCACTCTGACCTACAGTTTACTACACGTGGAACAGATGTTGCAGCTGTGACTGGCAGTGGAACCACAGATCTTCTTTTTCCAAGCCAGGAAGGCTGGCAGTCTTCCAGGAAGACTGGCAGGTGAAGAGCATAGTCACAGACAGGATTTAGCAGGACTGGGTCAGCCACCTGATCCCACCATGAGGAGGTGTTAAATTTGGAGCAAAGGGATGCTGCTGCTTGCATTGTGCTGTTGGATTGACCGTGCTTGATCAGGGGACATGGCTTAATTCCATGGGGCCTTACCCCAGCTCCCAAGAAGTTCTGCTCCAGGGATGGTGAGAGCAAGCTGTTGTGCCATCTAATCTGTCCAGGTCTCTTTGTCATTGAACCTTCCCATGAACTCTTTGTTCCTCCTTCCCAGGGGACACAAAGTCAACTCTGTTTATTAGCAGCTAAGCTCAGACCACTGGTGGTCAGTATGGAGGCAAGGAAGGCCATGGAATTATGGAGGAAAAGCAAGAATTCTTCCTTGTAAGTGTTTATTTGGCTCTCTCATCATATGAGCATATTGCAGCTATTAATCCAACTTCCTTCACCACTCTGGTGCTGGAGGGAAATGCTATAAAATGTGCCCAGTTTACAAAGACCTGAACCCAGTTAGACCCCTAAATCACACAGACCTTTAAATGTTTTCAAACTGGGATTCTCTCATCCAAGGTGAAAGCAAGGGTCTTTTATGGCAGAAATGCGAAATGCAGCAATAGTTTTCTGACTGATGTTCAACATGGGCCTCTGAAGATTTAGCTTTAGATGTTTTTCCCACATAGAGAAGACCTGGAGGAAGGATTGTTCCCTGGACTAAGTCCACATAAAAAGGATGCTCTCCTCTTGCTCAGAGACTCCCACTTCCCTCCCAGCTCCTCATCAACCACCAAACCCATCTCCTGGAGAGATTGCAGACATCACCTGCTTTAAAAAGCACCCCCGTAAATCATTTAGAAACTTATTACTAAGCTTATTATAAGGCATTACAACAAATCAGAACTAATAGTGTTGCTTAATAATAAGATTTTTGTAACAAGATATTATGCCCATATATATCACCGTGACGAGTTATGTGGCCGCTGTAGGATCAGGTGAGGATGATTGATCGACTTGCCTTTTCCCTCTTCTGATTATAAAGCCAGGCAGCTTGGATCCAGAATATTAAAGTGCACTATAAAACACATTATTAATATGTACAACAACCCTCTTTTTACAGCCTTCTGCCAGTTTATTGCTACAGTATCCTCCTGAATGTGACATTAATAAAACTGGTGCGGTAACAGACTCTAAATTGGTAGTTATTGGTAATGAGGGTGCGATTTAGTAGTGGGGTTTGTTGGCAAAACTGAAGGCCCATTATTAGTCTGATGGCTGATTAATTAGTGATTATTCTCTATCTGTTTTGTGACCCAGCCCACTGTTTTTAGAGATCGTCTCACAAATACGCAGTTTTTAAGCTAATAGCCAAAACAGAAGTAAAATAACAGTCTGCTGCCTAAGCGAGGAGTTTAGGTTCTAAGACAAGCAGCAGGAATCCTCATCCTCCCTCCCATGATCCAGTGCTCTAAAATGCCAGGGTTCTCCATACTCCTGACTGTAGGAGAAAACCAAGGCTGACATGTAAGAAGATGATTTTTTTGAACGCTCTGAAGTTGTCAGATGTGTGGATGAAGCTGCCTGAAAGATCTGCTAACATGGGGAGGGTGGAAGGCTTCACTTGCCCTCAGGAATGTCTTCTCCATTTTTAATAGCATTAGATCTGCAAGCTGCTGCTTCAGAAAAAAATAGACAGGGAAAATATTCTGGGGTTTTATGTGAAATTTCCATCCCATGCAAAATCTGTTTTGATAAATCAAAACAATATAATTGATGCCTCAATGGCATTTATGTTACATTTATGAACAGGCCATATAATCTGTATCCTATTACATTTTTTACAAAATATTTCCATCAGTGATCCTTGTTCACGGAAGCAGCAGCACCAACTTCTACAGCATCTGGACATCTTCCCAGGTTATTCTATCTGCTAAATCATAAACCATTTTCCTAAGTTGCCAAATGCTTTGCAGTTAATATATTTTGGTTTTTAAAAATGGGAAGGCCTGATCTTGTCAAGACTTCTATGAATAAAATAACAAAACAATGTTAACCTGAAAGCTTTTGAAATATTTTGAGTGCTTTGCCCAAGAAAAAAGTACCACTGTTCTTTCCTTGATATTGCCAGAGACAGGATATCACCAAGGATATTTGGATGATCCTTCATCTGAGAAGGAGCCCTCCAAGAGGCATTAAATCCCTAATATTACCTCTTCTCTCAGCTCTCGTCAAGGTGATCTGATGATTCCAGTCCCATCCAAAAAGGTGAAAAGCTGGTGGCAAACAAGTAAAAATGATATTTCCATGGTTCACTGCAGACAATTTTTAATGGAATTTTCTAACATTCCAGCTGAAGTTTGTCATTGTCTCTAAAGATATGACCAGGGCTGAAATCCCTCTGAGGTTCATACTGTACATGGAGAACAAAACCTGGAAATCTCAGGGATACAATCTTTTTAAAGAGGGGTGACCATCCTAGGAGGTCAGAATCAAGTAAGGTTCCATGAAAAATTGAGAGGGTGTTTCAGTGAGTTGGATATGAAGATAGAAAGCCACAGACTGACTTCCTCCTGTGGCCAAGAGGATGTTCCCTCATGTGATAACCCAAGGAGGGTTTTTATGAAGCCAAACTCTACTCGTTGCTCCTTCCAAATTCAAAACCCCTTTGCCACGACAGAAACAGCAAATGTTGAGAATTATCATCTTGTCAGAAGTTTCTCTTGATCTTTCTTTTAAGTCCTGTATTTTATCTATTCTACTGTTCATTTAATCATGAACTGTCTGTTAACCTTTCTCACATTTTTAAAAGTGGGATTAATAAAAACACGTGCATTTTTCCTGTTATTTCACATTGAAATTCAACGATTCTGTCTTGTAAGTGCTGGAGCTGGGGCTGAAGAACAGGCTGAGTTTGTCTTCACTAACATTTAGTGTTGCTCATATACCCTACACTGCATGTACACCCCAGGGTGCAGATAAACCTCCCTGGATCCTATGTTTAAAAATGAATTCATTTACATTTAAACCCCTTCCACAAGGACCTGACAAACCCAGAGAGACAGAACAGTCACAGCCCATTAACATCTTGTCAAAACACACTCAGTCACTGGTGCTCAGATGCCCACGCTGTGTGACAATGGCTTTTGGGCCCAACAAATGAACAGCTGCCAGACTTCACCCCCTCTTTCAACCACTGTAAAACCCCTCGATTTTCCTTATAAAGTTAAATAATTTCACGTAACAACCTCCACTGCTGTGTGTCTTCCAGCAAACCTCCTGGCTGGCAAACCCAGATCCTTCCTCCGCGTGCAGCCATGAGAGGAAGCCCTACCAAACCCATGGCTTTGAGGTGTGTAATTTTACAACGTATCCTGAGACTTGGAATTGCTCACACTGGATTGTGAAATCATAGGAAGAGAAGAAAGCTTCCCTGGATTCAAGGTTTTCAGTCCATAGTGCTGAAGTGATAGCACAGAGAGGATAATTCAATCAGGAATTTTTTGGCACACTAAAAATATAATTGCTTCTCTGTTCTGTAACTAAACCATTAACTTCTGCTCCCTGTGCAAAATGTGTGTCAGACAAATAGAGGAGGGAAGAGCCTCCAGCCCAGGGGGAAGGAAGAAGATGGCAAGGGTTAGGGAGAGCTGCTTGTTTGCTGACTTTCAAAGGGTTCCTGCCTTAGCTGCAGGCTCAGGGAAGGGTGTTACTGTGATTGCAGTCACTGTCAAAGGCAAGAGTGCCTGTTTTCAGGTTCTCAGGCTGTTTTCTGAAGACATTAACAGTTGCTGACTTGTCAAAAAAGTCCATGGTGCAGCCTCGAGGGGTTTTGAAATCTGAGATGAAAAAGACACGGAGGGGAGTTCAAAGTGGTAAGACCCCAGCCCTGCTATCTTGCTATCAGGCAGAGGCACAGAGAAACACACTGGTGGGGACTGACTGATCAACAAGCCAAAGAAGGGCTGGGCTGGAGCCGATGAAGGTTGTTTTAAATCCTTTTTCATGTCCTTCAAAGTAATAATGTAATATTTTTGCTTTTCCCGTTCCAACTCCTCATATCACTCCTTGAAACAGAGTAGACAGGCATATGTCAGGAGGGAAGAAGATGAAGCTCATCCAGAATTGGGTCATAGCATGGACCACTACAAAAAAAAAAGAAAAAAAAGGAAAAAAAAAAAAAAGGCTTGTTTGAAATAAATAAATAAATTTATTATTACTTCAAAAAGGGAACACTATGGAACCGGAGGATGGACAGGGCAGGGTGCCCTCACCATTGAAGAGAAAAGGACCTTCATTTTACATCTCAGGAATTCTACTAGTTATGAATTAAGGTGCTGGTGATGGTACAAAGTAGTCAGCTGTGAGGAATTTCTAACCTCACAGATTGGTGAGTGAAGATTGAGTGCCCACAGCAACCCCTAAAAATGCCAGGGCACCACATCTGTGAAACCAGATTTGTGCAGGAAAGGCACCACAATCAGAAAATGCTCAGCTGTGAAGTGAGCACACACTGGAAGAAAAGAAAAACAAAAGGAGGTTGGATTCAGCAAATCACCAAAGAATAGCAAACTCCAAAGACCAGCTCAGCATCCCCCAGAAAGGACCCCATTGCATTCAAAAAATACATCTCTGTGGCAGGGAGTACAATGCAGCCTTTGGAGTAGCTATAGACTGAGACATGAATAATGGAATAAAGAGAAAAAATAAAAATGAAGCTTCAGGAAAGGAGCTGAAAATCCAAATTAGTCACTCTGGGTAGGCTGCATCCTCCCTTTCCATAGTACACCACTCTTAGGGTGATCTGACTGAAGCCAACAGGGTGGCTGACAAGTAAGGGGACTTGAAATATGAAAAAGCAATTCAGGATATCGTCTTTATTTAAGAGAAATTATGAAAAGATGAACTGAAGCACATGCAAGAAGTTTAAGAGTGATGAACACATATCCAGTGAGAAATGTGTCAGCAACTTTTTATGCATCCTAAGCTCACTTTTTTCCCCTGTGGTTTGGTGTATTTCCAACATAAAATACAATAAGAAGGTTTAATATACAGGAAACCTCAACAGCTAATCAGGGTAATTTTTTTTTGTGCTGCTTTAGTTGTTGATGTTTTTACACCACAAATATGAATCCAGTTTTTGGCGAGCCAGCAGTTTAAGATGACTGATACATGTCCTTCATTAGCAAGGCTAAAGTTTGAGAGGGTGACATTTCTGTTAAGTCAATCAAAACTATTTTTATCATTCAAATTCCACCTGCAGGCCCCCGCTCCTGTGTTTCATGAGCTGAAGAAAGGAACAAAAGTGTGGGATTTGTCTTCCATATCTCTAGTCACAATGTTGACAGACCCATCTGAGCTAGTTGTCTAACCTACATCATCAGTGCAAAGAGAAAACGACTTCTATAAATATGATTCATGCAATTTATCGAAAAATCTCATTAGTATGAGTCACACCCTACAGATGACTACAAAGGGAGTCATGAGCTGTGTGGAGACTGTGCTTTCAGACAGTCAGCATTAGATGAGGTGAAGTTCACAAGCCAGAGCACAAAAACATGGGGGGTTTTGTTTCCCAGATCTTTGGCTCACACAGCAGCAAAACTGGGTTTAAGGACCGCAAGGTTTCTGCAAGCCTTTGTCAAGAAAGCAGCTGTAAATCTTGGGATCTGACATCTTTCCATAAATTCTGATTCAGCTACTGCCCTAAACCACTAAACCAAGCCTACTACACTAAACCAACCCCATGGGGTACCAGCCATCCTCTCAGTCATGCCCAGCATCCTGCAGAATCAAGTCACAGCCTGCTGCAGGTGGATGTGCTCAAAAATGCTGTGATCCCAGTGAAGCTTCCTGCGTGGTATGAAAATTGTCTGTCTAGCGTGTAGATAACAGATGTGCCTCAAAAGTTTGTTCAAGCTTATAATTATTCTGTATTTTCATTTTTAAAAATTAAGAGGAGAGCCCTGTGTTGCAAATCACTGCGTTCTTGTGTTAGGAACAAGATCCAAAAGGGAAGCTAGGGGTAAAGTTACATTGTGCTCTGATTTCCCACTGTTCAAAAGGGCTTTCTGGCTACTGGATATGAAAGAAAACCCATGCCTGTGGCTCCAATAAATTGGTTTGATCCTGGATAGGTATTGTCAGATAACATTATATCCAAAAGGCTCAGACAAAGCCATTTAAAGTATTGCTCAGCGTTGCTCATCGGTTGTTCAGGTGAATTTAAATTTTTGGTAAAGGCCTATATTTTCCCAGCCTGATTAATGAAGTGGAAACAGGAGCATTTCTTTCTAACCCAGAGAGGAAAAATCTTGCTCTCAGTGTGGAGGTGCCACTGGGTCACACCTCTCCCCAGCTCTCAAGGGCACTAGAGGCACACTCACCCTGCTCCCTGGGAGGTTGCTTTGCCACCTGGGATTTCCTCAGCTCCCAGGAACATCTCAGGACCAGAAAAAAAGGGCAGCAAGCTCTGGCTTTGCCTTTGCAGCACAGAGGGAAGTTGGCAAATGGCCTAGACAATCTGAATAAGAAATTAAAGTGGAATTTCCTCAGAGAGAGTTGAATATTCAGTTATTTTCTATATTCGCACTGTTCCATATGCAAGAGGGGCAAGGTTGGAGGGAATAGGCTTCCATTAACTATTTTTTGTTGATCCTGAGTACCTCCCATCTCCCTAGTCAGGAATTATTTGTCAGAAAGATTTTAATAGTTTTCCCTCTGTTATGAATAATAGCTTCTTTTATTGGGTAGTTGTACACATTTTAATAAGTCACAGGCTTTCTGTGGGAAAATCTCAGGACAAGTTCCAGCTTGGAAAGGTCTCATGCTCATTCAGAGTCAGACTAGGAAATCTTCCATGCTCCCTTTTCTGGAGTGGACATTCACTCCCTTCCCTGGACGCTTTATTCTGCCACAATGTGAGACTGAAGGGAAAAAAGCAATCTTGATTTGCTTTTTATCATTTGTAAGATAAGCAAAATGTGTCCTGTCTCACTGCACTGCTGATGTATTCTATCACAAATGAATGTGTGACAACCATTTACCAAAAGAAATATGTATGTTTTCCCATTTTTATGTGTGCTTGAACAGTTCAGAGTACCTGAAGTTTAATTAAGTAGTTATTGCTTCTGATGTGAGTACTTGCCTCACAGCAGCAGTGTGATGACTCAGATCAGAAGCCAGTGAGAGGGCAAAACACTCATGAAAAATGAAATCCACTTCCCCCTTATCACTGAGCCACCATCCAATCTCGCTGCAGGCACTGCAATTTTTTGTTCCTTGTTTGCTTCTAAGGATAAATATAACATACAGGGTGTTGGCTTACTGGCTTGAAATTGTGAAATGCCAAGGATGTTTTTCTGTGTAGAAACGTATCTTGTGAATGCCCAGTTGAAAACACTCCTTAATAACCCCCTTTTGATCTGGTGTGACCTGCTGGACTTTGCACCTGCCCTCTGGCTCATCTCACACGCTCTTCTCTGGCTGGCAAGAGCATTGATCATCCATCAACCATCTTAATCCCCCTGTTCCTGCCTTCCTTTCCTCATGGGATGCGAGGAAATCTTCCACATTACTTGCCAGTGTGGTGGCTGTGGAAGGGAGATGAAATTCCACACAGTTTTTAACGGGGATGTTTTCTGTTCATGTTGCTTTTACAGGAGCACGTAGTGACAGGACGGGGGGGAACGGCTTTAAACTGAAAGAGGACAGGTTTAGATTAATTATCAGGAGGAAATTCTTTATTGTAAGGGTAGTGAGACACTGGAACAGGTTGCCCAGAGAAGCTGCGGTTGCCTCATCCTTGGAAATGCTCAAGGCCAGGTTGGATGGAGCTCTGAGCACCCTGAGAATGTGGAAGGTGTCCCTGGCCTTGGCAGGAGGTGCAACTGGATGAGCTTTGAGGTCCCTTCCAACCCAGGGCATTCTAAGGCTTCCTGAGCAGAGTACTCAAACCAAATATTGAGGCTTCAGGCCTTCATACCAGACAAAAAATGGCTCCAGTAAATTGGAAGTGGCAGCTCACCTTAGGTCTTTAATGTTCCTCATTGTTCCAACAGGAGAGAAAGGGGCTGGAAAACCTCGACATCTCTGGATCTTGAGCAAAGCCCAGTGAACTTGGGCTGAACTATGAGTGTACAAAATATAATTAAGCAGACTTTCCAGGGTTTCCTCTCCTTTCTGTGCCACTCCCTCAAGGGGGAGAGCAATATCACTGCATCTCATCAAGGTCTTCACATGAGCAGAGTATTGTTTATGGCGACCAAGAGGGAAATAAGATCCTGGCAGCTAACTGCCATTGCCTTTCCATTCACAAGCAGCAGCAGTGCCCATGAAGACATCATTGTAAAGTCAGTTTTGATAATACATAATTCAGTGCCTTCAATTTGGCCCTGAAGGCAACTGTGGTATTTTATATAATGGCTTTACTCACGAGGGGGAAATTAATTGCATCTTCCTGGCTGGTTGCTCAGAGCTACAACTTCATGTACACGAGGCAGACTCCCCTTAGGAGTCCTGATTTTTGTCAGAACAATCTGAAATTGTCTCTGTGTCATTTATTATTACAACAACAACAACTGAGCAGCCTATATAAAATACAAATCTAGGTCCATTTAAAACCCATACGCTTTATTGCTGCTATGAACAGCATGTTTTAATGAAAGTCAAGGAAGAATAGATGTCTGTGAAATTTGGCTGGTGTAATTTTGGGACACTTGGCTATGGATAGGAAATGCTCCGAGGAAAACAATTGTGGACATATTGCAAATGGATATCTTCTTACTTATTCATTTATGCCTTCATTTGGCCCTTGGGGCTTCTAGAGAAATTAAAATGGTAAAAGCAGAACAGGATGACTCCAGTAACCCCTGCTGTCCAAGCTGTCATGTATCAATAAAGCCACTCACCTAACAATGGATTGTTCACATCAGTGTTCCCTGCTGTCCACACAAAGAATCATTATCCCACCTGTCAGGAAAGTTCAGCGAGGTGAGCATCCACAGTCATGGGGATTTGAAGCGCAACAGACAAAAGCAGAAAGTTTCTAGAAGTATGGTTACATATTTATTATAGCATCATCTCACATTGGAGCCCTAATTACAGACAGGCTCCCTTTGTGCTGGACAAGCACAGAAAGAGTAAAAATGCTCTTTGCTTCAGGCCTGTGACAAAGCTGTTGCAGCTGCCTGTTACTACTTTGCAGAAGTTTTGGAGAGGGGTTGAACTGCCCCAAAATCATCCCACACAGTTAACCTTGATCTGGGGTTTATGTGGAGGCTTGTCCATGTCTAGCACTGATGCAGCCTGGTCCAACCCTTTTCTACCACTCAAGGTACTACTAAATCTCAGTGATTTTGCACCAAAAACTTCACCTCAGTGTTTCCCAGTCATGAACAAACCTTTAGACCCATTGAGTGGCTGCAAATTCATCTCCCATCCTTTGATTTTCTCATCTCTGCAGTGCCATGTTGAACGTCTCACATGTTTAAGTCAGTATTTCCTTGGGACACGTAAGGGACTGGTGCTACATCATGAAATACAAGAGTTTTGCTATTTTAGAGGCAATTCCTTGTGACAAAGTGTGTCTCTCTGCACTCCTGGCACAGGTACTCCAAATCTAAGTTCCATCAGTCCAGCACTGGAAACAGCTCGGCAAATCCAAAGGTTTCTGACAGGAATTGAGTCTTTCAGGGCTTTCACAGAAGGAAAAGGAACAGAAGAGGCAGCCTAGAAGGGAAGAAAGCTCCGTATCCTACGAAGTTCAGCACTGGAAGTGCCTTCATGAAACATTCATGCCCACTTTGAATGTTATATAAGAACTGTTAGGGAATGATTCATGCTGTGTGTCATTTACTCACCAAGTGCACAGATTGTTTATAAATATGTTATAGTCTATCTTTGGAAATATAAACGACTGTAATTAAAGACTCCTGTTTTTAAGCCTGGTGGAGTCAGTTAACTGTGGATAATGGTTACTGAATGCTGTTTTAAAATACCATCTGAAAGGTCTTTACATATTCATGGGGCTGTTGCTTATACCTTGCTGTTGGGGACTGCAATTTGTTTCTGCAGATAGGGTGTTACAGAAGGGCTTTAGATCAAGGGTGCAGCTTAAAATGCACACTATTTGGAAATCTCACCTTCAATTTCTGTTGATTGCAGTGGACCAAATTCTCTGTTGGTGTAAATCTGCTTACTTAGCTCTCTGTGTTGAAGAATTCATCCTGACCCTCCTGTTCCCATTTGGCTTTGGCTATTTAGTTGTGCATTCCAACAAATGAGCCCTAATGCTAAAGACGTGGAAAAGTGCTTTTCTTCAGCTTCTGTTTTCCACTGCACCTAGATTTGACAATATTGGTTGTGAAAGCTGGGATCATCCAGGTATCTCTGATTCAGACAGAGTTATTTTGAAAAGTCTAAACAAATTTACCAAGATTCCCTTCAGCAGAATGGAAAGAAAATGCACTGCTATTAATTTTTTCCAAGTGCTTCTGGTTGGAAATTGGTTTTGAAAGGTGATAGAGGGAGAGCACTTATCTTAGCAGAAGGGTCCAAACTTTGAATATCATCTTCAGTGCTCAAGTCCTGGACCAAACTCATCTTCCTGAGGGATACACAGGCAGGACCACAGATAAAAGAGTCTTCTTGTTCTTTCCTCATTGAAGTCACACCTCTCCCCCTGTGCATTTCATGGGACTTCTTACTGTCATTCATGACAGTTCCCATGTCTTAGATCCAGTGGCAGAGCCATATGAGCACTAAAAATCTTTTTCAAGTCCTGATGGCTAAAATAAAAAGTGGTTAGGGCTGACTGCAGCAGGTTTACTTTGGACTTCTCTTTTCCTTTTGGTTTATTTTGGTTCCTTAAATGAAAGGAGAGGGACGTGTGAGGAATACTCTAGCTTAAGTCTGGCTTTGAAATAAAAAAAGTTGAACAGGAAAACCAGGTAAATGGCAAAACATTGCTTGGTCTCTAATGCAAAATATAAGTCAGGAGAGCAGCTCTCTGGATTTAGGGCAGGACAAGTGGGAATGCAAAATCCATGCAGACAAAGGAGAGAGGACAAGTATTGCGAGGCCTGGCTGGTGAGAGGCAGCAGTGATGGGCAGGGAGGCATATTTCAGATTTTTGCCCTGAGCCCAAGCTGCAGCATTGGAAGAGGAGTTTGCAGGAGGAAATTAAGGAGGTCAGAAAGGCTTTCTGGCTTGCTGCCTGCCACAAGAAGCCCAGCTACACTGGCAGCCACACCCAGGGGTGGAAATCCCTCAGCAAAACTTCTCTGCATCCCATTCCAACAGTCACACTTTCCTGTGCTGGCCATCCCTTCTGGGCAGCTGAGGCCCAGGATATGTGCACAATGGCAATCAGTCAAAGAGAAGAGATTGCAATTTAATTTCATTTCAACCTCTCACCCGAGCTGTTAACGCTTGGGAAAGGCTTTTAATAAAATGGGACAAGCGGTGATCTCATTTGCCGTAACTAACACTATCTTTACAGATGCACCATCTGATTCCAGGCACTGAAGAACAGAGGATTATTGGATTAATTCTAATCTCATAATTGATTCATTCTGGGTTTAGTCTGCTTGTAAAGCAAGATAAGATCTTAATATCGTGCATTCAGCACAACAACCACTTGCCTTTCAGAGCAGCCTCTAATTTCTGTGAGTGATTAGCTCATACCACATCCCCAGTTTGGCACAGACCCAAACTAGGAGGATATTTGGAGCAACAACCAGGCTTCACAGCTGGCTCTTATCTAAAGAGGGGGTTTGGCTACTTTCATGGGCATTTACCATTCAAGCAATATTACTCTAAAAACTACTCTATTACTCTAAAAACACTCTAGAGCTGGACACAAGTATGAGTTGAATAATTTACAAGAGAAAAAAAAAAAAAAAAGGAGAGATTGTCCCAAATGGGGTTACAAATGCGTAGCTGATATGACATGGGGAAAGGGGGAAAATAATGCAGTCAAAGATGTGATGGGGATACTTATATTCCCTATCAATGCCAAGCCTGGAGGGTCTGGAGTTAGACCATGGGAACAGACACAGACACATTGATTGCTCTCAAGGTTAGGACCTGGACATGGTTAATGGTTATCTTGGTATTACTGATGAGGTGGAAAATGTTTCTGGCTGCTCAGAGAAGCTCTGCTGTCAGCGTGCACAGTCAGGGCATGGCCTCGGGGCATGTTGCTGTGAAGTGACTCCTGTCTCACTGTGCCACATCTACTATCCACCTGAGAACCTCTCATCTCACCAGCCCGACACATCTCAAGGGAAGGATGAGCAAGATCAGCTGTCAAAACATATTCCTGTAAGACATTTCAATTGGCCTGACATCCACAGCACTCTTGTCTCTGTCTGTAGCCTCTTGTTCTGCTGTGTTTCCATTAAGAATTTAAGCCTTTAGAGAAAGGGAATACATATGTCAGTCTGTTTTTACAACACCCACCCAAAGCTTTTCTCAGAACTCAGATCTTTCCAGCCACAGGTTTCAGCCTCAGTGAGTGGAACAGAGTGAAGTTTGCTCAAGGCTAAGACCCAGGTAAGACATGCAGAGGGGAACAGTGTCTGTGTGCAGTGAGACATTTGGGCCTTTTCTTGACAGGCAGTAAAATCTCAGGTTGCCCCTACAGATGTGCTTGATATCACTGGCAGTGCCTTGTACCTTGTTCATGGGGCAACGAATCCTGATCTTCCAGTTTATACAGACATGGGAACTGACACAGCCTTTTGCTTGGACCAGCAGTGATGTCCCTGCTGGGAATAAAAGTCAAGAACTTGTGTAGGTGGTGCTGGTGGGAGTGGGTGAGTGGTGAGATAATCAGGTAAGGTAAAAACTCTACTCTTGTTGATTCTTCAGCACAGTCTGATCATCCAGACTCAGCACAGGCTGTCATGTACTCTGCCACACTCATGTCCTCTCAAGCTTGATGTCTGAATTTGTGAACTCAACCTCATCCTGAACTTCTGCAGAAGATCCTTCATTGCTGTTTTGTGGGAGGACATTCACATAAACCAGTCAAGGGTCTTGCAGTAGCAAGAGGCAGCAACTGCCATGAGGAATCTCAGTTTCAACAGGAGTTCATTGAGAGACCTCCAAAAAGGGCAAATAATGCAAAAAGTTTGCGAATTAAAATAATAATAGGGTGACAACGATGCTGTTGTCATGTCTGCTGCCTGCTCCCAGGTCCTCTGCTCTGTGTCTCTCCAGAGCAGGGGTGATTTCTGACTGTTTTTTATGGATCCTACACCCAGAAATTAAGTGGAAATCACTATCCAACATCCCACTAGCACCCTCCTCCTTCTTCCCAGCTTGCTGCAGAACCACACATCTGTGTGTCTTGTGTGAAGCTGTCTGGGCCTTGCAATGATCAGGGACAAGGAAGAAGACTGTGCAGAGCCTAAGCCTGGGAGGAGGAGGAAGGGAGTACACCCAAACCTCCACCAATGGTCTGTGCTGTTGTTTCTGTCATATGAAGAGCCTTGGGGACTGGCCATAGAGACACCAGCCTGTCTAGGGGGGTGGGGAGAACAGAACAGTGGAGAGACAAAAGAAGGGGCTTCCCTGACCCATAGCTCCTGAATCCTCACTGCCAGCAGGATCATGATACCTGAGAGCATCCAGAGCTTCTTCTTCCATCTCTCATCCTTATGAAAACATGTCTTCCACCAAGCCCATCTGGGTCACATACATCCCTGTGAAGCAACCAGTGTCCCTGCAGCTTCATGGGCTAGACCATCCCAAATGTCTGCTGTGGAATAAAAAGAATTATTTCAAACCTCCACCCACTTCCTGGCTGTGCCTGTACCATTTCTTTGTCTCCTCTTCATCTTTGCCTGCACCCCTCCAAGCTAAATTACCTTTCACAGAATCACAGAATCACTAGGTTGCAAGAGACTTTCAAGATCATCAAGTCTAACCCTTTGCTCAGCTGTCACTGGCACCAATTTTTTTCACCCCCCTGCTTTAATAAAATCATCCTGGCCCTTGCCCCCCTTCCTCAAGTAGATTACTCCAGTATTTCAATTATTGTGCTGGTAATTAGAAATGTTGGTGAATTAATAGCTGCTTCATTTAAAGGGAGGCCAGAGGAATATCTTCTCCCCCAGACAGATCTTCAAGCACTTTAACTGCTCCTGAAATGCTGCTCAGGGCCAGCAAGGGACCATCAGTTGTTGTGAGATGGTTTTTGAAAAGATGAAGTATATCTAGCATGGGTGAGGACTGGGTGGCAGGAGATGTTATTTCTGTCTTTTTTTATATCCACAGGAAAAGGAGAAATAGAAAGGCAACAGCTCTTCCCACACTCAACTTCTACACCCTCAAAAATAACACCTGAATTCAAGCAATGAGCCTTTTAAGGGCTCCATTGTGGTTTCCATCTAATTTCTGACTGTAGGATTCATTAGCAGTAGCCAGGAAAGAATCTGGAAGCTGGAGAGGAATGTTTAGGATAAAATAAGTGGGGTTAGAAGGCAGACACAAGATGTTTGTGCCTGCCCCTCAGCAAGTCTTGTTGTCAGCTGTAACAACCACATCAAACCAGGGAACTCCAATGGGCATTGCTGCTCCCCTGTGGACCATCCATCCACCTGGACACTTCACCTCACTGGCTGGAAGGTTTTAGAGGCTTTGTCTTGTCAGAAACAGAATGTGTATGAACCAGAGAACTTCCCAGGAATTTCAGTTTTCAGGGGATGATCTAAACCTAAAAGGAAGCCATTGACGTCTTTTACAAAAAGATTTTTGGCTTTTCTTTCAATGTAGCATTTCCCTAAAAGAGGTACTTTTTGGACAATTGTGCTATAAACTTCAGAAGAATTGCAGGTGGAATGAAACATTGCAATGCTGTAAAAATTAATTCTTATTATTTGACTTTAATATTACTCCAGCTGTGATTTGCTGTACCAAACTTATGCAGGAGAGGCTGGCTGCAAATCACATCGATCCTTTTCACTGCTGAGGGTTCAGGGCAAAGTTTAAGTGGCATCTGCAAGGCTGGTATCCTGGACCAGAACAACCTAATTCTTCTTAACAATAGTCTTGTGTTGCTCTTGGTACTTTTGCAGCATGGCAATGCATCCTTAGTGCTGTGGGGTTTGGTGTGTGTCCCCTTTGTGCCCGCTCCTGCTCCAAGAGAGGAAGGACCTAGCTAGACTGGAACAGAGGAGGAAAAAAAAATCAACCTGTTTTTAACAGAGATATAAATTTTGGCCTCTAAGAAGACCCCAGTATTTTTCAGGCTGCCTCAGAGTAAATTCCTGGTCTCCATGAAGCTGTAGGAGTATTGTCAGGGACAGCAGGACAGGTAACAATGTGAAACTGAGAGGTTCAACCTAAGAATCTCCCTATAGAGGTTTGATACAACTGCATAGACATAAACTCCCTGTACTCCAGCAGGAGAAAATGAATAATTTTGACTTTTTAAAGTATTCATGGAAACAGATTCATCCCAGCCAGCATCCACACAGAATGGATCCATTAAAGACACCGCCTTCAAATGACTTTAACTCTTTGCCCAGCCCCAGATATGTCCTTAACACATCTGCAAAGTTTTGTTGCTGTTGTCCTTTGATCAGGACAATTTTTATGAGTGTCTCTCCATGGAGTCTGAACACCAGCCAAGTAGCAAACACTAAGCATGTGTGACTGCAACGTGTCTTGCCATTTAGATGATGCTACTTGAGACACAAAGGCAAGAGCAAAGATAGGGAATGTGTCCCAGATGGCAAATATTGGCAGGAACCTTGCACTTGGACAAAGAGTATTGTCTTCCTGTTCCTACCCATGCAGTGAACATAAAGGCCCTGGGTACAATCCTAAGCCTTGATCTCACACAAACTTGTGAGCATGAGGAATTGAGTGCACAAACATATCCTAATGAAGTTTGGGTTGTCCTGTGATTACCTACAGCTCTCAGCTAACACCAGTCTCCTATGTTGGCTGAGTAGGTGCACATCAGATAAATAGCAAAGCGCAAGTGGATCAGGGACAAGAGACACGATGCTGCACCAGATCTTATAGAAAATCAGTGCTCAAGCTTTGAGAGTTCCCACATGGGTGGACTTGTAGGGAAGAGCTATTTCTGGGAGGGCTCATATGCACTAACAAGAATAGAGATAGAATCTCTCTATCTGTCACTTGACATGCAACACGTGTGTGAGTGTGTCTATCTGACCCAGTGACTGGAGATGCTTTGAGGTCCCCCCAAATGTGTGTGGAGAAATGATTCAAAAGGTCCCCACTGCAAAATGAGTCACCAGCCAGGCTTGGTTTCTGTGATAATTTCAAGGTAAGTTTGCATTTTCAGAGATAAAGATCAGGGTTTTAAAGGCAAATGGGTTCATTTGCAGGTTAGTCCAATCCCCCCAGTGCGGTGAGGATGTTCTATTTCTACCATAGATGATGCAGCTGGGTAGAAGGAAGGCAAATCCAAGGATTACCATGATGGCTTGGCATTGGGATAGCCATCTTCAAATCCCTTCTTGACTGTAGATGCCCTGGGAAGTTCACTTAGTCTCACATCTACAGAGATCTCCTCATCCAGCTCCTGTAGAAACAACGTGGACTGCACGTGGGAATGTTTCTGTCTTGTCATCAACAACTTGGATGTCTTTGCTGAGTGGAGCTTCAGACTGTGGAAGACATTCTCATAATTTAAAAATGGCCAAATTTTATGTAATTTGAAGATCAGACATGAAAAAAAAAAATGTGTTTGAGAGCAGAGAGTGGCCAGGCAGAAGAATAATCGGAATTATTACAGTAACCACAGCACTGAGTAGTTCCTGAAACAGGCCAAACCTCAGAATATCCAAAATGTTTTAGGATTTCCTAACAAATATCTGTACTTTGCTGAGGAGAAACCCTGTTTGCCTTTGATTGACATAATTAATCTGGTTTAGTGAGAACAATAGAGCCAGGCCTTATCAGAAACAGCACTTTGAGTCTTGAAATGAAATGCATTCCTAATTTTTAACTGTTTTGGTGAGATCTCTCCCCAGAACTTTTCCATTCCTCAGGTACCAAAGCTGTCAGAAAAGTACTGAATCATGAAAAACCCATGTAAGAGAAAGTCCATGTTTCTGCATTTTACATCTCTTCATATAAGCAGTTGTTGATATTTCTTCTATGGCACATCCTTCAGAGAGAGGAGAACAAAAATTTCATTTTGTAGGAGAAGGAAACTTTAGAGTTCTTTTATGGTGACGAGTCCCTTTCTGTTCATGATTTCATTTACCCTTTTCTGAAGGCAGATTTCATGTGTGGGGTAGAAGACAGGATTATGGGGAGCATTTTCAGCTCTGTATTTAGTAACGTGCCCCTGGAGTCAGCAGCTCCTGCCTAGCTGGGTAGTAAGTGAAGTCCTCTGATTTTTAGTGAGAGAGGTTTAGTGCATTGATCGAGTTTTCAGTGGACAAAAGTCATTATTTCTGAATTAAAGGCATCAGAGCTGCTCTGTCTGCCAGTGGCCCAGTACTGAGAGTTGCCGTTAAGTGACTGTGGAAACTGATTTGTCACTGCCACAGCTGGGTCAGAGCAACCCTGGAGTGTGGATCTCTGTAAGGTGAGCACAGGGACTTGAAAGCCCCATTTAAAGAGCATATTCCAAGCACAGTTATGGACTCAGATATGAATCAGAGCTACTTTGCAGTCACAGAGAAAAGCATTTGAGCAACGCAGTGTTCTCGTAGCTGTGGGAAGCTTCAAATCCTCAACTCAAGCCCATTTGATAAATGCTTTCTGTGGCAATAATAAGATTTCTCACCTCACAAATACCATCATCGATTAATCCTCACACATGTAAATTTTAGATCTTTTTTCTCCCAATTGAATGTAAGCTTTATAAGGAACAAAAGCAAATTCATACCCACATGGCATCCAGCAAGAATCATTGCATGAATTATTAAAAGCCAGCATTCAAACCCTTCCCTTTCTGGGAGTAAAGGGTTGCTAAGGTGTACATTCTTCATAAAGCCCAATTTGAAATTAAATAAAAGCTTATATCCATTTTGGCACTTATCTGTCTACCTCTTCATTATCCATCTGGTTAGGACTCTTTCAGGCTTTTGAACTCAAGGTTAAATTCTAACCCCTCTAGTGATAATAGGGTTGAGCCATCAGAGCCAAAAGGATTAAAACTACATCCTCAGTGATTTTCCTGTGAGTTTACACAGCTACCCAGAGCCCAGCACTTAGTAACAGTTCAGCAAATTCAGAGATTGTAGGAATTAGCATTCCAAATTGTAAACAGTGGGGCAGACAAGCTGTTCTGCTTGCCTTCACTTTTTGGACAAATTTTGCTCGGATGTGTGTAGAGGTGGTCACGCAGCACATGCAGTTCCAGTGTAACCTACATGAGAAATCCTCTCTCTTTGCCACGTCCCTCCAACCATTTGCAGGATGAAGAGACAGGGATGGGTACTTTGGGTGGTTGCAGCCACCCAGGTGTCTGCTGCCTGCTGTTGACTCTGCAGCAAGAAAACACCTTGGGGAATGTTTGGCTGCTTTGGTTGGCATTTAGCTCAAGAAAGAACCACAGACTTCATTGTAAGGCCATAGAAATCAGTGAAAAATTCCACCTTTCCTTTCTGGATTTTAGATAAGCTGTAGTTTTATTTCATCTGCACACAGATGTTGAATCCTCCTCCAGGCCAGGGCTGTAGTCTTTCACAGTCCCAGGCAGGCTGTGCACTCAGAAAAATTGCACACCTGAGTCAAAAATACCCTGGAGTCCTTTTCTTTTTGCTTTGAGCGGACTCCAGAGCAACATCTTTGGGAGATGTGTCAGTGCTGTAGCTCTGCCTATGACCAAAGACCACATTGCTTCTGTGTTGAAGCTCTCATTTGTCAGGGATACCCGAGCAGGAAGGCCTGGCAGATACACACACAGCTTTGCCTTTAGACAGAATGAATGAAAAATGAGCCACTGAGTGTCTGGCTCGTGGCAAGCAAACACACACCACTTCATCCTTTGGACTGGTGTCAAAATAGCATCTCAGCTGAGCCAAGAATGGCACATTCAGCTTCCAAATGGCAGAAAACCCCTGCTGGCCACATTGCAGGACAGGAGAGCAAGGTCTTGATATCTCCAGAAAAATCGATGTACGCTCATGCACTGAGAATAGGTCTTACCCAAATTAATGGGGAAAATATCAATAAAAATTATATCCAGAGTCTTTAATTCATCTAGAGATGGAAACCCACTCCCATTTATTAGAGATCCGCCCTCTCCACCACGTGCTGTGCTCCTACTTTTTTTGGTCTCCCACTTCCATTCTCACTGTTTCCTCAAATTAGGACCCTTTCTACCCACTAGCTCTCCTCATCCCAAATATTTCTCCTTATTTTCCCTAAAAAAAAAGTCCCTGGAAGGACTGATGTTAGCACAGAGCATGGATCTGACCCCCTTTACATACTTGAATCAGACCAACCCACAGCCCTTGGCAAACTGTGGCCCATCTCCCCAGCACACAGAATAATTAATGGCAGTATTGCTCTTCACTGCACTTCCTGGGATTCAGTTGGCATTCCAGAGCCTCTGTTATCAGACAATTACAATTTAATTGTCTCAGCACACACACTTTTATTTAAAAACCCTCTCTGACTATTGCATTTGCATGTTGTCTATAATTTGCATTCAGAAAGGAGAAAAAGACATCAAGAACAACATTCAATCTAAAGGCACATTTCTAAGACATTTATAGCAGGCTACTAAATGCCTAAAGAGGAGTTGAAATAACTAGTTTATTAGAAGAGCTTAAATGGTAGAGTCTGTAAAAAAAATGATTGAAACACTTCTTTTTTTTTTTAACTAGATTATTTAAACAAGCTTTTCACAAAGGTAACATCCAGTTAATTTTTAATTATTTCCCATTGCATTGAAATGTGCAAGAATACAAATTACCTTTTTTCCCTTTATTCGGCAGAAATGCCCCTGTGGGATATTTAGTGTTGCTGTCTCTACATTCTTGTCTGTGGATAAAGAAGACCTGGAGGGTTTTACATCTCCTGCAGCTTGTTAGGGCTGCTAACATTCCAAGGAATGCTTTTTATTCCCCAAACGTTGTTCCTTCTCTCCTCTTCTGTAAGGAGACCTCATGTTTTATCCTGAGGCGTGTAAGAGTGCAGGGAAACCTACTGAGTGGAAGCAAATAATGTTCTAGTTCACCCCCAAAGGCAGCGTTACAGCAATTAGGAACTGACTCTCTTGCTTATTTGAAATAAAAATGGAACTGAAATCTGCATGCTTTTAACCATTTCTAGTCAAGAAGTTTATTCCAGCACTTTACACCCATCTGCAATATCTCTCACTTGCTCATAACATCATCATTATACAACTAGAACAGCACTTTGGACTGCTCTCAGTCGGCCTTTTGAAAAGGCAACCTCCAGATCAAGTGAGATCAATAGGATTTAAAAATATACAAGGTAGGTTTTGGTCAAAATGCTTCCGGGATGTGCAGTAAAAAAGTCCTGGGAGCTGGCTGTGAGGTTTCTGTATGCAATGCTTTGGGTTTGTGCATTTGTTTGAACAAATCTCTGAAAATCAATCCTCTGCCTCAGGAACATTATCATTCAGAGCTCAGCTGACCCTTGGGTTGTGGAAGGGTTGTTTTGTAAGCACTGCAAGATCAAACTGTGCTGTGGCAAGTTAAAAGAGATGCTATTGCAACTATTAGTTAGGATTTTCTAAAAATTGCTGGTCATTCCATAGAGCTGATCATGGATTCAGAGGATGCCTCCTCCCAGCACAGTTAGGAAGATGAGTTGGTTGGTGAGAGTGTGGGGGTGGGAATCCAAGGGTAGGAGAAGTTTAATCATCTTTTCCCAAATTTGTTTTCACTAGCCAGAGGATTTTGTAGATAGGAGATGATAAATCCCTAGCAACACAAACCCCTGACAGATGGTGTTAAATGGTTTTGAGAATATTTCAAAATCTGCCCTACTTTTTATTCCCCAAATGTTGTTCCCTCTCTGTTTTTTTTTTTTTTTTTAATACAGAATTTTCCTACACTGTCTCCCACATTCTCATTTGTGTTATAATTTATGCTTCCTTATGGTCCAAACCGGAATTCAAATCACCAATTTAAATGGAGAAACAACCTGCTGAATTTTAAAGCCTGTTCTTTTTCCTCCTGTTGAGCTGGGTATCCAGTCTGAGAGGAAGGAGGGTGTATCAGGCTGATCAGAATTTTCTTCCCATTCTCCAGGAAGGATTGTCCAGGTACAGCACATGTAAATCAAGGGAGAGCTTGCAACCAGCCCCATTCTACAGAAAAACCAGCAAATTCTCTTTTCACATGAACTTTGTTGAGTAAAACCTTTGTCTCTTTGGTTTACCAGGATGGGAATCCTATGTGTAACTCCATGGAGCATTGAAGGACTAGGAATGGCTCCTTAATGTGGTGTAAAGAAAGAGGAAAATGAGAGGTTAAAAAATGTGGGAACAATCAGCTTTTACAGTTTACTTTAAAAAGGCTGGTGTTCAGGAAGTGTCTGGGTCTCTGAGAGGAACTTCATGGGTTCCAGCTTTCTTTGGGATCCAGATGCCACGTCCTTCCTGCAGACAGGACCCAAAGTCCAATCTCTGATGCATTGACAAAAAAACAACCCCCCAAAAAAACAAAACAAAAGCAAACAACCCCCCTGATGCGCACTCACACAATGAAAAACACACACGCAAAAACCCCAAATCAAACAGAGAAAAGGTGCAGTTTCTCTTGGTTAGTATGAAACACCAAATCAGGAGAAATCTTTTTTTCCTATAGAAGGATGGTATTGTTCATATCTTTATCAGTGCTCATAAGTGATCTCATCCTAAAGCAAAGGAAGATCAGAGACTAATTGCTGTCCTTTTGCTGAGGGCTCTGCTACCTTCTCCATGGAGATTTGTTCCAATTACTGCTCTGAGGGTGACTGCTTTTTCAAATCTAAACATGCAGAAGGAAAAGGCAAACCTCACCTTTTGTCCAAGGCTTCACCATGTGCAAGTCAAGGGAGCCTCACAGCAGTAAATAGAGTTTCAGGAGAAGAAATTCACAAATCAGAAGTTAAAATTGCATGGGACAAAGTAAATTTCCCATTTCACACCCATAGATTTTTCTCTTTTTGCCATCTCTGGTCACATGCTGATGTTGTAGATATTTTACCAACTCATCAGATGATGCTGAGGGCCAGCACAGTTCCCTAGCCTGGGGAAAAATGAACCTTCCCCTTCATCCCTCCTTTCAAAAAAAAGGGATAATGAACTGTTTTCCATATAGTTCAACAAGCTTAGCAGGACCAGAGCACCCTGATAAGCAACAGCTTCAATACAAAGGGAAGGCAGAGCAGGAAAGAAGAGAGAAGAACTGGGAACAGGAAAGAGGAAATGAGAAGAAAGTGTGTGACAGATCCTGCCTTTTGATGGTAGCACAGATGTTCCTGTAGTCACACCCCAAATGTGACCATTAAAAGTATTTATTTTTGTTCCTGCTTTTACTTTGTGCTTGCCCCATTAAGTCTGGAAGGGAGCTTGCTGCAACAGGGACCTTGCACTTTGAGCACCTACCTTTCTCCATGGGTCTGGAAGCAACAAAGTTCACCAGTACTTTTGGCAGATTTCAGATTTTTAGGATGTCAAGACACACTTAAATCTTAAAGAACTGCCCTTCAGGACAAGAACACTGAATATTTATGGATGCCTGAAGAGAAAATGTTAAAGAGCTCACAGCTGACAGAATTTTAACAGGATGCCTGAGCTAGATTCCTGCCTATTTCCCAGCAAGTGACTGGGAATGCTCACTAATAGGCAGAAAAAAAAATGTATACTTGTTTTTTATGTATGTATGATTACTATTGAGCAGCCAGTTACAAGCTGCTGCCAGTGACCTTTTTCTGGGTAGTCCAACCCTTGCTGCAGACAGAGATGTATTTGTCTCCCACTGGAGATACCTGGCCGACAGACTGCACAGGGAGCCAGGGCTGGCTCTTGAAGATGTACCTGTGGCCACACCTGTGGCCTTGAGGGTTTTAGTTCAGCTAAAGTGCTGAAAGAAATCTGTCTGAATCCAAATCTCCCTGGAGACTCCCAGCTCACCCTGCCTGGCTGGTGGCTGCCTACTCATACCTCCCTGACCAACTCCTTTGTGCCCAAACATCTTCCATGACAGAATCCTCCCAATCCTCCCAATTTAACTTGAATTTAACAGAATCCACCCAATTTAACTTGCAGTTAAATCCAAAATTTAACTGCAAGTACCCAAAGCCTTCTGCTGGCCCAGGCCCCAAAGGCCTTCTGCTTTCAACTGGGTGAAGGTTTATTCATTTGTGTGGCCCCAAAATCTTTCTTTTTGTTGCCCTTAGGAGCTGCCCAGGATTCCTTTGCTTTCCTGGGTGCTGTTGTCTCTGGCAGTGCAGCCTCCTGGAGGTAGAACTGCCATGGAGACCCAAAGCAGCTCAGTGTGGATGGAGATAAAATTAAATAATCACTCAGGCAGCACTGGAAAGTTTCTAAGGGTGACCCCTGCATTGCAGCAATTGTCACATCCAAAGGCCACAAGAACCTCCTGAGGAAGGAAGGTTCATGGAGGATGTGCTAGAAATTGATTTATTCTGATTTTGATGGGCAGGACATTGTAGTGGATGTGAAATGAAGGAAAATATCATTCTCAGAAGCGGTGACATAAAGGAAACCATTGTCTTGTAAGCTGTAAACAAATATATTTGAATTCAATGATCTTAGAGGTATTTTCCAATGATTAATGATTTTATGATTTTTTATTGGAGTCAGTGAAAGCCATTTCTGTAGCTCCCAAACACTTGCCTGGAACATCATTTGCAGAAAGCAGCAGTTTTCAAGTTTCCAAGTGACAAACCTGCATTTTCCTCCCTCTGAGGAAAGATCTCCCGTCCATTGGACAAATTTTCTATGAGGAACAGAGAACAAAATCCAAGGAACCAAACAAAGAAACAAACAAAAATAAGAGTAGACCTAGACCTGAGCATCCTGAGATTCACCAATCAAAAGATAACTCTGTGGCTTTTAAAATCTAGACAGTGAACAGGGACACAAAAGTCATAAAATCAAAGTAAATGGAAGGTTCTGGAGGGGGAAAGATATAACTCATGATCCCCAGTTCTGAAGTAGGTTGTTACCAGGGAAGATTTCTTTCCGTCCCAGTCCCTCTGGTGTTTTCCACAGAGAGTGATTTAGATACCAAAAAACCCTTGCGTTCTAGAAATATTTAAAAACATTCTGAATGAAATTAAATTGGAATACTGCAATAAAGCCACAGCAGAAATGGAACCACAGATATGTTTGTTTGGCAGTTAAAGGTGGCTCCTACCCATTCAAACAGTGACATTTCAGAGCAGTCTTTGGTTGATTTGAAGAGGGAACTGGTTATTTTTATGGGAGATTTATATTTTCTGAGATATATTTTCCTGCCATATTTTTCTACGGCTATTTACAAGCCTCAAATTGCTCTAATCAGCCCCATGTTGTGGTACAGAACCAGTCACTACTTAAAACAAGAGCCTCAGCCCTCCCATGGCTCCACCAAGGTTATTTTGTTCCTGAGCAGAGCTCAGAGATGGCTTGAGGCTAAAAAAGCCTTGATAATAATTTTACATGTAAACTCACGCCGGTAATTACAGAGTGAGGTTATAGAAGGGATTTTCCAGGTCACCCTTCCACTTCATGAAACCAGGGTCAGCACAAAGATCTTTGGGATGCCATGAGAAGGTGATTTCATCTCTGCCCTGCTGTTTCTGCTGAACACCCCAGGTGCTCAGCTGGGTGAGGCATGGCTGCTTTGGGCTCTCTGATCTCCAGGACCAGCTGCCAGGTACAGGAGAGGGATTATTTTGATGTGAAAGGCTGATGAAACCTAAAAAATGCCACTGCCCTACCAGACAGCTGTGAGAAAGCAAAGTGTGAGGATGTATGGCATTGAGAGGAGGCAGGAAAGAAAAAAAACCTGTTTACAAGAGCTTGGTGAGTCACATCATCTCAATAACTCAGAGATAGACGTAGTTATGCAAATGTCAGACATCATGTTTGAACAAAAGGTTACTCACTCACATAACCTGAAGCTTTTACTGCTAATGAAGCATTAACTTCAATCTCAATATGGGACCATGAGGAATTTAAGACTTTTTATAGCTCAAGTCATGAATGATTGAGCGACATAAAAATAACAATATCCTGTAATTCACTCATTTGAGGCAGAGGCTTTAGTTTTTTCTTTTCTTTTTTTTTTCTACCTGGAGTTTCTAATTGACAGGAAAACTTAAATCTTGGTTTTTGTTTGTCACTTTACATTGTGGGATGAGGCAGTTAGAGAACAGTGACAGCATGAGATGCAGGTTGTGCAAAATGCTGCCAAGCTTGCCTTACAACAGTCGGGAAGTTGGGACATGGGCAATTATAGGCCTGTTTTAGGCACAGATGAGAATATATTTTCTAAATGACCTAATTAAAAATGTAGAGTAGAATAGAATAGAATAGAATAGAATAGAATAGAATAGAATAGAATAGAATAGAATAGAATAGAATAGAATATTTGGAAGCATCAAGAGTCCTACATCAATCAGCTGGTCAAAATGTCTGGCTACTTCAGGGCTAGCCAAAGGATAAATCATTTTATTAAGGGCATTTTCCAAATCACTCCTTAACGCTGACAGGCCTAGGGCAGTGACTATCCCTCTAGGGAGCCTGTTCCAGTGTTTGACCACACCCTCAGTGAGGAAATGCTTCCTCATGTCCAGTTTAACCTCTCCTGGCACAGCTTTGAACCATTCCCACATGTCAGCCCTGGATACCAGGGAGAAGGTACCAGCATCTCCCTGCCCTGTTGAGTCTCTGCCAACCAGCACCTCAGATCCCTTCCTGCAGGGCTGCTCTCTTGCCACTCTTCCCCCAGTTTACATTTGTGCCCCAGTTTACATTTGTGCCTGGTATTTCTCCATCCTAAGTGCAGAATCCTGCCTTTTGATTTGTACAGGGAATGGGGGCAGTTGTTTTCCAGAGGAACTTCAGCTGCAAGTCATTACTTCAGTCAAAACCGTGGTCCAGGGGACTGCCCTTTGTGGTCTGAAGCTTTCATGCAAAATCAAATTAAGCACAGCAATTTGCAGAACTTGTCAGTTCTAATGAGCCTGAACCATGGGGAATTTTAGAGTTCACAGAGGTCTGTAGTTGCTCAGAGGTTTGGGAGCCACTGGCACAAGGAATGCACCCACTTCATCCAGGGCCAATGGCAATCAGTGAGGAGGTCCTGATTTGGAAAGGTTTGTATGTTATGGGGGTTTTTGTTTGTTTGTTTGGTTAGTTGATTTGGTTTTTCTTTCTTTTGTTTGTTTTTTTGGTTGGTTTGTTTTTGTTGTTTTGTTTGGTTTGTTTGTTTGTTTTGTCAGAGGTGAAAATAAGAAATAAATAACAGAAGCTCTCTTTACACTCATGACTTTTAGATGACTGAGCCTCACTGCAGGCTCCAAACCTTCCTACCCCTGCAGAGGGATGTAGACAAATCTTCCTGGTCACCTTGTGCAACTAAAAGAGATCAAATCCCAACCCAGCACCCCCTCCCCAGGATGGCATTGCTGCTTGATGAGAGCTCATACTGCTGAGATGGAGAGTTTGTAGGGAAAATATATCTTCTTTAGCACCTTTGCACTGAAGGTGATATGTTGGCAGAAGGGAAAATGAAGCAGTAGTTTTAAAGGCAAGACATTAAACAGAAACACTTTTGAGGGGGTAATGATGGAAGGAGAAGGGGGAAAAATGAGTTAGATCTTAGCAGGAGCTACCTGGGTCAGGAGGTTAATGAGATTTTGGGTAAGGCAGGAGCTCTACACACAAACACATCTGTGTCAGAGACTTGGCTGTCAACCTGCTCAGCCCATGGGCTCACCAAACATTGTGCTCTGAGGCTGCAGCTCCACACCAGCCTAACTCAGTCGTTAGTTGTCCCCCTCTCTTCCCTCCTCCAGCTGCCTTTTGCTATCCACTCCTTTTATGCCAGCCCCAGATTCCACCAGGTTCTGCTCCTTTGAGTGAGTGTATGAGTGCAGGAGCAAATCTAGTGTCATCTTAAGAAATATTTAAAAAAAAATAAAGGGAATTGATTTTGGAGTGTGAGAATTGCTTTTGGAGCACGAGGTTACCCTATAGCCATCCTAGTCTGGTCTAAGCTCGTGCTGAAGCTAAAAAAGGTTGTATGATGGCATGACCCTCCAATTCCCAGCCCTGCCCAGTCCCTTCAGTGGATACTTCTGCTCCTGTAAGCACATAAGTTTAAACTCTGAGGTAAATTGGGATTTGTCTGACCATCCACGCTCCTCATTTGTTAGCACATTCCATGGTGCATGGTTGTTAGCAGAGCCTCAGTTCTAGCAATAGTTTGTAAGTGAAGAAGTCTTGAACTTCATTTGGAGAAGGAGACAAATTTAATTCTGTTGCTGAGACAGAAATATTCATTTAGACAAAGGTGGCTTAAAACAGAAATCTCTTCATGATTTAAAGGTCACTCTCACACACAAAATGTTAGAAAACTTGCACAGGTGAAAGGGAAACCACCTACATTACAGTGCTGGTTTCCAGGTTCTTTAGAATTTGCACAGAAACTGTCAGAGTTGCTGCAGGAGGTCAAGTGAGAGGGGCAGAGAAGCAGCCACGTTACACATTTTAAAGGGTCAAACCCCAACAAGAGTCAGCAGTTCAGCAGATTTTCTTTAAGGTCAACATAAGAAAGAGCTAATTTGAGCAACAGAGAATCAAGCAAGCTCTTGCAGGGGTGTTTTATCACGTGCTGGTGGGATAGCATGGAAGACAGAGTGAGGACTGTAAGTTTAGGGAAGATCCAGGGTGGCAACAAAGGACAAAGCTGAAGGCATCTTCTTCAGAGAGATGAAGTGTAGGGGTTATTTCCACCTTTGTCCATAGAAAAGTACCCCTAAGCTTTAGGTTTTTTAGGATGCATGGATCAGCTTCTCAGCATTGGGAGTCTTTGGCCAGCTTTTTATCTGACCAGCTGTTTTTTCTCAATCCGGGTGATAGCATGAGCCTGTGACACAGGGAGCAGGGGGAGGCAGTGACTGGGTTGGCATCAGAGCATTTACAAGGCATCCATTCTCCCTCCCAGAGAGGGAATTCTCCAGGCTTTGGAAATCATCTGTTCTCCTCCCAAACTAAAGGGAGATTGGGTGACTAAACAAATGCCCAGATTAGATGGGTTAGTTGTAATGTTGTGAGACACTTCTGCTGTGTCCAGCCAGGGAAACAGGACTGGAATGCTGAGGTGATGACGGCACAGTGAGTTCTGGGTCAGAAATGGGGTTTCCATGGTGCACTAACAAAAACAGTAATTTGAACAAGAGATAAGTGCCTTAAAGCCTTCAAAAAAGGTCATCTTTAGAGCCTGAATGAGCCTAAGAGCTTAAAAACTGCTCTCATCAGGATTTTTTCCTTCAGGTGAACCACTGTGATCCTCTTCAAATCCATGAGAAGCCAAATGTTTTCTTTAGCAGCCCACAGAAGGGCATTAGAGTCCGGCTGTTCTTTACTAGTAATAATGACAGTCAGTTAAGGGAAGTATTTAGCATTTGGTAAAGACTACAGATGGTCTTTATCTTAGCTAATAGCTAAAAATTGCAAATATTCAAGCAGAGAAAGACCCAAGCTGGTAATTTCTCAGACTCCTATTGCCTGAAGTCCAGAGCCTTGGTTTGAGTAAAGACAGCTGGAGACTTCCTTGAGATTTTCTGCATCTTATTAAAAAGTTTTAAAATACAGATGGAGAGTCTGTGTAGATCCTCCTTCACATCAACTTTTTGCCAAGGTAAGATCTTTAAAAGTAATGGAGTTACTCCTCATTACTGCTAAGAAGTCAGTTATTTTATTCATTTTAACCTTTTGCTGGGTTTAGGAGGTGCCATTTCTCTAGGTATGACCTTCATCTTGATGAGAGCTATGAAAGTTATAGTAAATACATTTTTATAGTAAATAATTTCTAAATACCTCTTTATTATATAGTTAGAGCCAGGCTGTGTAATAGCAACCCGGTGAAACTTTGTCTGTGGTGTCCATTGAGTAATATTCCATGTTTGCTTCTCCAGACTGTTCATGATGCAGACTAGGGGAAGGAAAAACCAGTATTTTGTGCTGTCCAGCTACACAAGACACAGATCCATCAAAGGTGTCACTCAAACCATGAGATCTTTATTGGAGATTCTGACTGCTGGCCACCAAAACCACCTGCAGAGTACCTGAGCACCTGGCACTGGGTGCCTGGAGTGGCAGCCAGGAGGGCATAAATAATCAACTTGGAAGCAAGCAAGCTTTGAAAGTCAGCCCAGAAGTCGTCACATCCCAGAAACCACAGGAATCTCTGATGAAAAAATGGAGACCCTGAGTGGGAGGGAAGGCAAGGAGTCCGTTCTGCTCTTCAGGCAGATGCTCAGGCTGAGGAGCATAAAAATAACACTGGGAGTGTCTCTCTCAGTGCCACTTGGAGAGGGCAAGCAGCAGTGCTGCTTCCTGAGAAGAGCTGAGTGCCAGGTGTGAGCTTGTGACTTATACATTCTAAAAATTATCCTCATCAAGGCTGTTCTGATTTTGTTTTTTTGTTTTTTTTTTTCTTTTAAGAACTTCTCTTGTGCTTTGTTGTTGGTAAGAAACTCTAAGAAGTGGCCAGAAGTGAACACAGTGAGCATTGGGGGTCTTCTGCCTTGTTCCAGACAAGTGATTCTGATGAGACCACATCATAAGAAATTATTTATTTTGAGTTTTGGCTTAGGAGAGTTTGCCAGCTGATTTATCCTGAGGTCTGATAGGAAGATGGGAGCTGGGAGGTTTCCATCATTAGCTTGAGATGAGCCCTCAAAACACCACGGGACTGGGAGAGGTGGATAACCAAGGTATTCTATGATGGGTTTCACCTGGGAGTGTTTTTTCTGCACAATGCTGACTTGTTCAAGCTTCCTGCTGGCACCAAACTATTTCTTTCTTTTCCTTTCTATCCTTCAAAGCAAAGAATTCACAGTTCTTTGTCTCTACAGTACAGAGAACATAGAGCTGAACTATTGTGAGACCAGTTCCACTCTATGTCCCAAAAACCACTGACATAATTTTTGGCCACCTGGAAACCTAATTCAAATTTTGGGCTGAGTTCTGCCCTATTGATATTGGAGATGTAGCAAAGAGAGGCAGGAAAGCAGTGAAATTTCCCCAGCAATGATTCTTCAGAGTGCACAGGGGTGGCCTACCCACCCGTGGATGCTTTTATAAATTGGATAACAATGATCATGGATCTGATCAAACTCTGTGCAAAACCTCTGGTCTGAGTGGGAAACCCTTCCCAGTGAGCAGTGCTCAGTTCATGCCTCAGCAGGAATTTTAACACACCCTCCCTGCTCCCTTTCCTTATCCTACAAAGGATTCTCCTGGAGCATCTGCAGCCAGAATTACCCAGAAGGGCACATTTCACACTGAGAGCTTGAAAAGGAATTCCAAACTGTGAGCTGATGCCTCCCAACAGGGGGGAAATTGTCATGCACAGAGGTCCCTCCCTGGCTCTAAATCATCCTGCTGAGACGCAGGGATCCAGCCACAAATCCTGTTAGCTGGGCAGAAATCAATGCCTAATGCTTCTGTACCTTTAAATTGTACACTGCCATGCAGAGACACACCTTGAAATTGTTTATGAGTGTATTTAGTTATAATTACAGATGCATGTGATATATGCATGAATGTATGTGTCACACAGGGTCATTAAATCAGTGATATTTTAGTTGTATAGAAATACATATGTATCTAGGATATAGATATTTCTCCCTCTTTTAAAATATATATAAGTATGCATATAAAGTATGTATAAATAAATAAAAATAGAATGATACATAATACAAATATAAATTACATATAAATACATATTTTATGTATCTTAAATATATAAATTACATATATGCATATGAATATAAAACCATATTAAATATATAATATGTATATTTTATATGTACATAGATAAATTTTACATAATATGATACATATCTATTGCATATATCTATAATATATATGATTATATGTATCTTTATGTATGTACATATAATATAATACATATCTATTGTATGTATCTATAATATATATGATTTATAGGCAATCTTGTAGAAATTAGCTTCACTATTCTGCTTCATAATTTGATGCTGTTGAGTTTCTCAGGTTTGTTTTGTTTGTTTGGGGTTTTTTTACGTGAGGGAGTCCATGGAGAAATTGGAGATCCTTTTGCAGCTGCCCAGATAAAATTTTGTATTCTTATGGAGTAGGAAAATTCGCCAACCCAGGCAGCTTCCCACTAGAAGCACCAGGAAATGGAAATTCTTAATCACTAGGTGCAAAACCAATGGATTTTTGAAGTGGATGCTTCTCTGGGTTTTGGTTTATCATTTCTGAGCCATCCCAATTAAAGACCTTGTCAGCACAAATGATTTGTATTGAGCTGATAGCCGTGGAGAAGGATCTCTGCAGCTGAAATCAGCAGGGAAGGATTGCAATCCTGATGCTATTCCCTCCTCCAGAAGCCACACGGTGTGGAGACTTTTCTAAAAGAATTGCTAACAAGATTCTTTTTCCTTTAGAAAGTTTTTCTGCTGTGTAAAGAAGAACAGTTGCTTGTTCCTGGTGCTCCCCAAGGTAAGGTTGACACAACGAGGTTCTGCAACTCTTAACTACAGTTGTGGCAATTCCACCTGATGTCACAGTGTCAGAAAATACACCAAAGAGTTTCCTCCTGCCTGAAAACTTCTGTTGACACAGGCTTCTCTGTCAAGAGCCTCTTCTGACACCACACCAGTGGTAGCTGCACTACACAAGCACTAAGGCCCAGAATCCTTCTGAAATACTTACCCAAACCTAAACTAGCTAAGCCATTACTCTCCAAGCAAAATCCTCTTCAGCTCAGGCAGCTGAGACTTCACCTTTTTTTATACGTTTCTAAAGTTAAACCAAATTAAACTCAAAGAACAGACAGCACTTCTGTGACATCAATTTTCTCACGTAGAAAACCCTGAGATATTTGTTCTCTGAGACTGGAGTGCAGGAAAGAATGTTAAAGTAGCAGAAAATATTTGAATTTCTGTTAAAGGTTCAAAATCTCACAAGTATTACCCAAATCTCACTGTCCTTGTGCATTCAAGTTTTGATTATTCAGAACAACTGCCTCTGATTTACCCTTTTAACCTGTGAATTTTACTCTGTGATCCATATATTTATTCTAATGTATTAACTGTATAAAAAAGGTTTATGAAAGTTTATTAGGAAGATCAATGTTATATTTAATTGGCCAGAATTTGGTTTAGATGGGATTCTTCCAGTGAGAAAATATGAGGAGCCTATACATAATGAAAATAAAAAAGATAAAATCTCTATAAATTAGGCAAAAGACCCAGTTTGTGTTTTCTGCAAGTCCATTCATATCAACAGGTCACTTCCTAAAATCTCCAATTTATATTCATGTGCAAGAAAGAAATAAGCCAATTTTAATGACCTCAAGGATCTGCTGCAATCCAGAGTACAGTGAAGTAAATGGAATTTCCTTCCACAAAGGCAAACAGAGCCAATGGTGGGAGCAGAGGAAGTTGTGTGAAGTTGAGCATTTAATAAGCTTTGGATAAGATGATTTCACAGGTCCTTCTCAGGAGCAGTGCCCAGGTTCCTGAGGAGCAGCCTTGGGATTTGACCTCAGACACCTGCAGCTTATAAGGACCATAACTCTGCTTGGGCTCCTGGAGGTCCCTTCAGTCCTTCAGGACTAATAATCCTGGATGTGCCAAAATTAGTAATTCTCAGTGTTTTGATGATTCTCTGGCTGCTGGGTGCAGCTTCATTCTTTTCCTCCCAGCACTTCCAATGCATCACTCCATTTATTTATTTAGTTATTTTTTTTTCTGACCCTTTCTAAAACACCAGGAAGATATGTTCTGCTAATTGCTTGTGGATTATTTAATTGCTATTTAATACCAAAGCAGTGCTGTCCTCCTCCTGTTTCTGAACATGTTGGGTCACAAGCTCAGCCTGTTTCTGTGTTCTGGTGTTCTGAATAATCCTTCAGGTTGGAAACAAGGGTAGTAACCAGAGTAACTGTAGTAACTACACTGCTCTGATGTAGCACAGAAATATCTGAACAATCTTCTATAGAATAAAACAAAAGAAAATCAAGAGGATAGCAACTGCCTCTGGGTTTTGCAGCTAGTAATCTTCAACAGTTTATAAAAAAAGAAATTAAAAGAAGTTAAATTGCAGCACAAATATTTGGAAGACAAATAAGCCTGTGAGTTTATCATGCATATGCAGGAAATTCATGGATAGAGATGCTCATAGGAAGGTCTGTCTGCAGGCTCAGTAAAACCAGTTCAGGAGAAAGCAGAAAACCACCAGTTTATCTGATATTTTCTGATATTTTCTTTATACTCCATGATGATTCTCTATTACAGAGAAAATCGAGCAGTGATGCTGCTTGGTGTAGTAGAAAATGAGTATAGAGTGAGCAAACTTTTCTCATCAAGAAATACATAGAAAGAAGAAAAACAGCAAACTAGAAAATTGAAAATATGAGATCCTGCAGAGATGTTAAACACAGTCTTTATTTTGCAGAGATTTATTATGCAGTTTAAGTTAATACAGCTTTTTTTACAGCTCAAAAGATACAATAAATACTTAGGTTGGTTTCCTGAACCTCTCTCTCCAGGTGCAGCTTCTTTTCAAGGATGCCAATTTACCTGACTGAACCTTTTGACTTCAAAGTGGAATATAAAAGTATTCAGCAAGAGAAATATCTCCAATACATAGCACTGAAACGGAAAAAAAAAATTAGACTGACCATTATGGCAAACCCAGGAAACCTCCAGTTCTTTTAAATTCCATCCTCATCTCAGGCTGGGAGTTATTATCCATGACATGTGTCATTATGTCACATGAGGTTGCCTAGAGTTTTTTTGACACTCAAATAATTAGTTATCTGCTACTCCCTGCTATTTATAGTCACTGTAAATGCCTGCTTTATTGGGTATGTGTGCTCTTTGAATGGTGCACGAGCAGCTGCTTCAGTTGCTTAGCATTTTATGTCTTTATATCATACTAAGATCACTGTCTCACATGTCACACAAAGCAAGAGGGCGATAAGAGGCTGGAACAGAATGAGATTAACTATGAAAAGACAGATTTCCCAGGGATATGGATAGTGTTTCTGTGATGTCACCTGATGGCAAACATGGTCAGTGGTGTGAGCAGGAATCTCAGCTTTCCCTTGGGTTTCTCAGCAATTTTTCAAAATCAAAAAGCCATCACCCCCCAGGAAAGGATTTTCAAGATGCTATGGCAAGGCTGAGCAGGGCTCAAGGAAGATGTGGGTTTTGCTGAAGGGATAAATTGATTGGAGAGATAAGAAAGGATGCTGCCAGGAGAAGCAACTGCATCTCTGTCAGCTTTAATTTACACTGCCCTTGATGGACTTGATCATTTCTTGAAAATGCTTCTTAACTTACTAGCAAACAAAACAGGCCACAGCTGATTATTCTGGGAAATATAGTGACACCTGAACTCTCTTCTTCTGAACCCCGAGTGGGCCAAGCTCTTCTGTGCTGTACCCACACCCTCCTTAGTGTGATGTGGGACCTGGTGCAGGAACAAGCCAGAGCTAAAACATCCAAACAATGACTTGATCTGGCCTGAGTAATCTCCTGGACATTTTTAGTTTACTATCAAATATAGCCTGAGAGACACAGCACTGGGAGGTGATGGATGCTGACCTACAAGTTGCAATCCTTCTCATACCCTTCCCTTAGGACATAAATCCATGTGTCTGTGGCCTCCTTTTTCTCATTGCATTTCCCGTGCAAGCCCCAAAGTCCAGCTGAGATCTTTCCTTTGCCCTCTGCAGCTACAAAAGAAACAGTTTATTCTCACCAATGGTGAGAAAGTTTTTGGCATTATTCCCTACAGCAGCAGGGTTGTGTATCCTGGAAAAACAAAGAAGAGCTACATGGCTTTGCTGAGCTCTATTTAAAATGATAAGTCTGGCCACAAGAGTTAAAGAGTGATTGCACAACACCTTCCTTCATCCCAAACATTGCTGCTGCCTCTGGTGTAGTTCCAGCAGGGATGGCTGAGTGCCAGGAACATCAAAAAATGCATATTAGCATTGTTTTATAAGGAGATTTTTCCTTCATGATAAATTTGCAGGATATTCCACAGTGCTTGTCCAAAATGTGATCCTTCAGGTCCACGTGGGAACTGAACTGAAGGCAGCCCATTCCACCCTGCCTTGTGGCCCTAATGAAACAAAAAAATCACTCCATATGACCACATTTTTTGCATACTATTATTATGGATGCAGATAACCTGGAGCAATGTGGAAGCCATTTATTATCCCCAAGGCCAGAAGTGGAATCAGATCCTCTTCAATCCAACCCCAGCTGTATGATCAGGAGAGGACCAGTGCTGTGTTTAAACTGCAGCTGCAAGCCAGCAGTGGAAGCAGGCAGAGCTGTCATTCTCTGAAGAGGAGTACTGACAGAAGTTGCATTTTTAATACCTGATTTTACACCACTGCTCCTTGTTTAATCAGATGAACACAGATCGGGCTGATCATACTGGGAAAGAAAAAAAAAAAAACAGTCAGCCCGGAGCAAACACAATTGTTGAAAAACATCAGAGTGTTTGGCAGATTATATAATGTTGCAGTAAGTAACTGCATAGCTTAATTTTATGGTTTCCATGGAAACCATCAAAATGAAAGGTAAAGGTTCAGTGTTCTTAGCTCTGAGGAGCAAATGTCTTCATCATGACGTGCATTTGCAGGAGCAGGGATTTCATCTGTCCTGCCTGGCTTCAGAATGAAGGGAATCTTTTGGAAGCTGTGGAGATGAGAAGGTCTGGGACGTGTCTGAGCCATTCCCAGCCCCAGCTGGGCTGCACAAGTGCCTCAGATGCAGATAGAGCCTCATGAATTTCACATGAGGTGTGACCTGCTGGAGATCCCAGCCGTGCTCACTCAGGCTCTTGGTGTGACAGCGGGCAGTTTGTTTTCCTGTGGAAACTTCTTACTATTGCAAAAACATCCACTCTCACCTTGTTCAGGGGGGAAAAAACAGAAAACACCAAAGATGCTAAGGGTCACTGTAGAAGCAAAGGTTTCTGGCTGTTTCTGTTAGTTTTGGGAAAGACTGGAGCCAGTTGTGCTATTCTCTCTGCTGGGGCTCAGCCCTGCAGATCTCAGTGGTGCTGACCTTGGTGAGTTGTGGATCTGGTGTCTTTGGGTGAGATAGTTTAGGTCTATAATCATATTTAATGCAGATGGAGGCAGGGCTGAGAAGGGGCTTGGGCAGGTCAGACCCATCCATCCTGCCATGGCTTTGTCCCTGACACGGACAGAGGGAGACTGGCAGGATGGAGAGGCTGTAACCCACTGACCCAGCCTCTCCAGGTAACATGGGCAGGAAGAGGGTCTGTTTCTGTCATAAAATCATCTAATTCTTTTGGGTTGGAAGGGATTTTTATGTTGTCTCATTCCACGCCCCTGCCAAGGGCAGGTACACCTTCCGCTGGACCGAGTTGCCCAGAGCCCCATCCACCCTGGCCTTGAACACTTCCAGGGATCCAAAACTTCTCTGGACAAGCTGTTCCATCAGTTTGTCATGCCTGGTGCTGTGTCCCTTTCTTGCAGTGCCTGTACCCAGCTCCTTTCTGTTACATGATGCTGCACTACTGCCAGCAATCACTCAAATAAACTGCTTTTCTGGAACTTTGAAACTCATGCAAACCATGTACACAGGTGGATCTGCAAGGACTTTGGGGTCCAGCTGTCCTTGCCTCTGCTGAGCTGCTCTGGTGGGAAGTGACAAATGAGTAAAGTGGCTCACGAGTGTTTCTAGAAGCAGGCCCTAAGGGGTTAATTCCTCACTCCAAATTGCCACCTGCCTCCTCACTGTGCATTCAGCTCATTTCTTGCTATAACCTGTTGTCATAGGAGCTGCAAGCAAGCCACCACTTTAACAAGTTTTCTTTTTTAAAGAACCACAATCGTGAGGCAATACCGCTTTTAGGCAGTGTTACGATGTATTTTTCATGGACTCAGAAGAGACAGGCTGGCTGTGTGACAAACAGCCACTGTCTGGGAGCTCCCCAAGCCATGCTGAGTCCTTCCTGGATCTGAAACCTTGGGTTGGAGCCTCTTTCCAAGTGAACAGAGAAGAGCAGCTGCATTACATTTGCATTCTGCCTTTAACTGCTGTGAAGCACCTCACTCTTGTTAGTCCTGTGCTCTGATATATTTTTCTTGGAATGTAGGAAGTAGATGCCCCAAACCATCTGAGTGTCTGAGTTGTAATACCTACACTTGCCAGTACTATTTTAAAAGGCTGAGAAAATAAGATTGAAGCAGATGTGCAAGTGTTTTGATCCTTATTTACATGATATATCTGCCAGTCTATCCTCTTGTGTAACCCTGATGGCTGAGAAGTGCAAATCTTTAAATCTGACACAGGTTTGATCAGGGGATTTTTTGCTCTGAAGACATGTCTGGCTTCATCATTCAGTGTTACTGCACTCTTGTCTCCCCCTCTGCTGCTAAGTCTCTTGTTCTTGCTCTGTTAATGTATTAAAAATCAAAAATGCATGATGCTCAAGGTCACATGACAACCTGGTGTCAAAGCTGGGATTAAATGAAAGACAGTTGCGTCCCTTGGCAGCCTTGTGGCTCTGCATGGAGCCTCTGCTCCTTCTCTCATAGATTCATTTAGGTTGGAAAAGATCTCAAAGTTCACCAGGTCCAACCATTAACCCAGCACTGTCACAGCCTCTACTAAATCATGTCCCCAAGTGCCACATTCACACAGCTCTTAAATCTCTCCAGGAATGGTGACTCCAGTGCTTGAACATCCTTGCAGTGAAGAAATTTTTGCTGATATCCAACCTAAATCTCCCCTGGTGCAACTTGAACCAGTTTCCTCTTGTCCTGTCCCTTGCTGACTGGAAGCAAAGCCTGACTCCCACCTGGCTGCACCCTCTTGTCAGGGAGTTGTGGGGAGTGTTTCAGTGTGAGTTGGGGGATTCTTCTTCTTAACACCTCTTATGTGGGGTAAATCAAACTTCTCTTCCATTCCCAGTAAAACCAGCAAACCTGGTGCTGGATGCAAGCAACAAAGCTATTTCTAGGGGCTGGGCCCTGGCACCAACACACCTGTGTGCCAGAATCAGAAACTGCTTCCCCATTTGCATAGAAGAAAACAAAATCAATGAAAATAAATCTGACATAAACCTGGTAGCTGTATGTACCTGTAGCAAGTGCACTTTGCAGCCAACCCAAAATAAACACCCAAAATTAATCTGTCTCTAGTGTCAGTAAGAGATGGCCACCCACTGGTGCTGCTGAGCATTGGGAACTTTTACTGATCTCCAGAAAAACTCTACAAGGGCGAAGCTTTCAGCAAATTAAACTGGTAGATGCCAGTGGGATCCTAGGAGAGGAGAAATGTGTAGCTCTTCTCAGAATCTGTATCAAGTTCTGCAATATTTTTCTCAGGAGGATATGGATGCCATACATGGGGTCAAAAAAGCAGCAGGAAATACTGGTGGAAGAAAAAGACATTGAGGGCAGCTAAATATGAAGAGTCTGACTCTGGCTTGGGATACTTTGAGGAGCAAGCTATTGGAGGGAAAGAATACCTGGGGAGGCTACCTCTGTGAAATACCACAAGGGATTTGTGCTTGACTTAGTGGTGGAGATGAACTGGTGAGTCAGGACAGAATTTGGGCTGCTCTGGAAAAGTCAGCCCTGCACTGCCCTACTTCCCTTCAGGAACAGTTTCGAGATCCTCAGAGCACAAAAGGGACTGAAATGTACCTGGGCACTGTAGGGACCAACACCTTCAGCCAGGTGGGTTATCTTATCCAGGTAGGCTCTTCCACTCACTCCTCATTTCAGATCTCACCCAACTCCAAACACTTCCCACCTAGGAAGTCCCAAAGGGAGGCCACAGATGGTAATGCTGGAGGTGAGAATGTTCCTGTCTCTACCTAGTCCTGTTCACCCATCAACCTGATTTTAGGGATGGGAGGGGTTATTGTCTTCCTCAAGAAATTTCACATGCATGATGGAAGCTTTGCCAGGGAAAATTAGATCATATGTTCACACCATCCTCCACGGAATACACGGCCCTGTTGCAAAACATTTGCTGCCAGATATTAAGGCAGGAGATCTCTTCTGCCAGTGGCATTATTAAACAGCATGGGGAGAGTTTTGCATCCAAAATCCACCTTAATGTTGATGTGTTCATAGGAACAGATGTCTGCTTGCTTCATGCACAATGTGTTATCAGATTAGAGATTTTACAGCAACAGCCTTAATTAGAAGCATGTTATTATTCAGTACTAAAAGTCTCTTTTGGAGCTGTAAATCCCTGCAACACAGGGATCCAAACCTGCCTCCTCTCCAGTCCATCTACTGTGGGCAAGAGACTTTTGTCCAAACATTTTGCACTTCAGAGATACACATATCCTTATTTTCAAGGTGGGTCTGGGCACTGGATTGCATCTGAGCTTGCCCAAGGTGGGAGAGAAAATCAGTGGCAAGGAATTCAGATCCATGCCCAGAAGGGCTGGGAATGCCCCAGGGGGTTCTCTGTGGTTGAATAAAGGCAACCTCAGGTGTGGTGCTAACACTGCACTGTTGGGATGGTAACAGTGAATTTTTCTTTGCAGGTGGGACTGCCCTGACTTTATTCTGTCCTTGCTGTGAGTATTAGAAAGCTGCTCCCTATTACCTGCTCTTTCAGTCTCTGCAGTTGCTTTCTTTCAAGGAACAGTCTCTGGAAGAAAATCTGGCAATGATGAAATTATGGGGAAAGGGCAGAAAGGAGAGGCATTTAACACTAATAATTTTGTAAGGTAGGGAATAGTGTATGTTAGCTTCAGTAAGAAGCCTTTTTTGTGTGTCCCAACTGAAAAGATTTAAAGGCAGGAAAAGTAATTTCCTTGTCTTTTTCTTACAGCACCCACTAGCCAGTAGCTCTGATGCCGTTTAGTGCCTGTAGGCACGACTAAAATACAAACTTCAAGTCATTTTTGTTTCTCTTTAAGAACATCAGCTTTGCACATGGATACAAAGATATGAGGAAAATTGAAGGAATGCATCAGGTGTCTTGGGAAACTTCTTTTTTTGTTCTCTTATCTTTCAGTGGGAAGGTTTGCCAGTTTATAGCACAGAATTTTGGAAGAAACTGCTTTTAGTTATAAAGTATTTCAGATATGTAAAATAAGAAGGTTTTACTTCTCAAAATGGGTTTTTACTTGAGATTTCTTTCCAGTGCTCATTTTCTCAGGTTCAAAAATAGTTTTCCATCTAAAAGAAAAATAAATCCTTTTGACCTTAAGGAATTTATTTGCTGTTACAAAATACAGCACAACTGAACATGAAGAAAACAAAACAAATAATTCAGTTGAGAACGAACACCAAAAATTTCAAGAGAAGGAGTCAGGAGAAATATTTCTGGAGATGTTCTGCAAAAGGTCTTGAATGGTCTGGGATGAGTAGCAATTGTCTGAGCATTCACCACTCTAAGTTGGCATCAAGAAAAGAGAGCCCAAGCATTGCATGTTGTGTCTGGGTGAGAAGATGGAGATATTTGTTGGAGGGTGAAAAATCTTTGGTTTGAGGGTAAAAAGTTCCATTAAGTCTGAAGAGGAGAAAAGCCTGGCATGACCTTCAGTCAGAAGAGAAACATCTTCCCAGATATTTCCCACATGGACTTTCCAGTCCCAGCACATAAAGACCAGGAGCAAGCTGCAATAAAGCATGTGAGACCTCCAGCCAAGAATGAGGCAGGATTTGCTGTCTCCAGGAGAATGTGGTCCTGCTGAGGTCTCTTTTTTCCTGGGGCTGGCAGAGGCTCTGCTCTTCTGGACCTTGACCAGTGCTCCTGGCACCTATATTGGGGTTCAGATCCAAGGAATTGCTCCATAGGGAACCAGGTGAGCATAGGGAGGTCTGAAGGCTTCATGGAAAGAGATATCCTGATCCAGGGCTGCACTGGTGGCCTGAGCAGAGCCAGCTCTGTTCTCAGAGTATGGCTTATCTCCACAAGTTGTCTCTTGCTGTGATAATCATGGCAATCTAGACTTCATTTCTTCACTGGCAGCTTTCCAAACCCTGCCATGTTTTCCTTGGAAACATTAAGATTCAGTGCTTACATTGGCTGAGTCCTTGGAAGGATGCTCTCTCTCCTCTCAAAAGCCATCCAAGATGTTCTGTTTATTTGATTCTCTTTTCTTGTTTTTAATCCAAACTGGTTGCTTATTCCAAATCTGTAAGGACCCTGGTAGCTCCCTTACAAATGCACTTTATAAATAGCCCAGAAGGAAAGTTGGGTTGTCTTAAACTTTGAGAAGTTTGTTCATTTGAATAGTATTTAGAATGCATTTGCATTTCCAAAATGCCTTCAAATGATTTCCCAGATGCCAGAAGAGCATCAGCTGTTTCAACCTCCTTCTGACTCCTGCTCTTCCCATGGGAGCTGTGAGAGGAGCAGCATCACTTCCCATCATCCCAAAACTAGAGGAAAACTGTAGTTGGTGGTTTCCCTGCTGGCCTTGCACCGAATTTTCCTTTCAGAAGTGCTGAATGGCCTCACCTCCCACCAAAGTCAAGGCAAGGGGAAGATGCTCAGCCCCTTTGCTGGATCAACTCCCTGGTTTCCAAGGCAACTGTTCTTGGGCGAGATTTAATGAGAAGGTGAGGACAACCACGAGGCCCTTTGAACAGGCAGGGGAATGCAGAGCTCACAGAAATGATTGTGCTTTTTGAGGGAAAAGGACAGGCAGGTGGACTGAATGGACAATAAATTATCTGACATTTTAATGGGTTAACATGATATTGCAGAAAATTACCTGAATAAAGTGGCTCAATCCCTGTGGAGAAAAGTAAAATAAAATAGGCATAATGGAAAGAGGGGACATAAAAGGCTGAAATGGGGGTTTATTCAAACTGTCTGAATGGAAGTGAAAGGAGCAAGTTACAACCCTTGTTACAGCCTCTTAGCAGCAGTTGGTCTCAAAATGAATTGGAAAAAAATGTATCTGTGATAACCTGACATAGCAAAGCTGGTTGGGTAAGCTCCATAAAACACAGCCTTTATATCAGTGCCACAAATCAGAAGCTATTTGCAAGAGATTTTACAGCACAGGCAACAGGTACTTCTTGTTCTAATGTCAAGCAGTGTCATCTGTTACAAGAAAAGTGGAATTGTTGCTTGTACCCAAAATGTCTCAGATCAGGTTTATGCTGTCTCACACATTTCCTCACCCTGGAACTTTCCAGGTTTCTTTTAAGATGAGTAGACTTACCTTTTAACATCAAGAAAGATCTTGTGAAAATAAAGATCTATCTATCCTGTGTGCAGGAGAGTTAAGGAAATATAGGCTTCTAACTCATCAAGAAATACTGATATTTTAATACTTTTCCCATTGTAATCATTGATGTTTTTCACTAGGATAAAGTCTGAGCCTTTTCAATTTACTATTAGAAACCTTCTTTATTTAAAGTCAATCTTGAAATGAAAGTAGCTCTGTCCACCACATCTCAAAAGGTTTGAGCAAACTGTAAGAGTAATTGATTCTAACCATAATAATAATGATTTTATAATTTTGAAAACTCTATTTTGGGGAGATGAAGGGAGGAGAGTCATATAAGATCAACTTAGAGGAGAAAAAAGCATTTCTTAAAATTATTTAAGAGATGTTTCAAGTTAAAACATTTTGTATGGCTAATGGATGGGGCATTTGTAATGGTTTTTGTACTCCTTTTAAATGAAGCACTGGCACTCTCAGACTTGGAAACAATTATTTCACAACTCAAAAGGAGGTATATTTGCTTTCAGAAATGCTGAAATAAAATGTTCTAACTGGTGCATGGCTGGAACAAAATTTAAAAAGGGAATTTTTGACAGAAAGGTCTCCATCCATTCCACCCAATCAGAAATAATTCAGGCCTGTTGTCACCCTCTGCTACTCTGGAGTTGAGTTTTGATGAATGAAGTGTTTATAGAGCTTTAAATAAAATCAGGAGCTTCAACCTCATGACAGAAAGACATAAAACCATTTTAAGGACAACCAGAGAGCCAGTCTGCCTGGTGATAACAACAAATTTTGGGGTAAATATATGTCACCCTGAACCAACAGCAGACTTATCCAACTACAATTTCCACCCAAGAGCCACACCCTTGCACAGGTTAAATCCCCAGGTGCTGCCAGGGTGAAATAAGAGCAGAAATAGAGATGAAGAAACAACTTTTTCTATTGTTTTGCTGACTCTGGTACAGCTTGGAGCAGGTAGGATGTCACCTCCTCTTCTTCACAGGCAGACCCAGAATACCTGGAGGCTCCTGCAGGCTTCAGAGCTCTGCCTTTCAATTTGCAGGCCAGGCTTTACCTCCTTGTTTTCAATCTGATATTTCATGTATTTTTACTAAGGGCTCCTTGTTAGCAGTTCCACAGAGGGTGTTGTGCTTTAATACAGTCATTGCAGGCAGAGGAGTGAGTGAACAGCTCTCCCTTCAAACACCATCCTGAAGGTCACAATTTTAGCATCTATGAAAAGGTTTTTTGGCCATGTCAGCATTTTTTTTGCTCATGCTCCTTTATGGATGACTTTAAAACGGTGTCTCCAACCATAAAATTCTACCAGTGTTTAATCTCATCGAGTATTTTCTTGGATGCTGTAGCCAAGATCACTTGACTAATTCAGCTTGCAAAGTACTACTGGGAAGGAGTATTTATGGTAGTCCCAGCAAGGACAACCAAATTAGCTGTAGCAAGCAGCCAGCCCGAAGAAGAAATAAAATGAGGGAGTGAGATAATTTGGAACAAAATGTAAAAGACACACAAATCATTTAATAAAGGTTTTCCCTGGAGGAAACTTTCCAAGCAGCTGAACACCAGGACAGCTAAGAGAAATGAGGTCAATTGTGTTTAGACACAATGTGTACATTTTATTTTTAAAAATGATCATCATTTGTCAAACTTTATGGGCCAGGTTCTTTCCTCAGATTAGCTGATACTGGAATTTAACTCATTACAATAAGGTTTTGTCTTTAGCAGACAGGAAGGTGGAGAGAGTGATTTATTTCAAGGAAACTGTAAAATATTCACTGAGGTGGAATGATATTGTCTAGAACTGGGAAATAAAAATGGAGTATAAGCAGGGAGCAGGATGGAATAGCTCTGCTTTCCCAAGACGTGCAGCAAACAAACAATAATTCTGTAATTCTTAAGCAGGAGCCTGGGTTAGAGAACCCTCTTGCACATAGATTCAACATTACATATTTTACATTCTTCTCATTGAACTAATAAATCTAAGTCCAGACACACGTAATAGAAGCATTGGCGTCCAGAGGTACAAGAGGTAAAAGGAACAAGTGCCCGCATTCTCAGAATAAAAATGCCTTTTCCATCTGCCGTGGAAAGGGAGCATTTGAAGACACAGCTCTCTTGCAGATGTAGCCCTGAGTAGATCTGCTCACATTTTCAATGCTGACTCAATGCCATGAAGAGTGAGGCACCATAGTTTGATGTGAACAGAAGATCCAGCCTGGCATTTAATGACAGGGAAAAGGAGAATGTTTGAGATGCTAAGGTTTCCTTTTCCCCTAATTTTTGTAAAAATCAGTCATGTTTTCTCTAAGCTGCTTTTAAATTGCATTAGCCTAATAATAAACTCTGATTAAGAAAAAAAAAAATACAAGAACCAGAGCTGAAGTTTATTCATCCCCTCTGGAGCTAACACAATCTGCAGCAGAAAGCACAGTGGTATCCATGAGACAGCTCTGCTGCAAGATTCCAGCATGATTTTTATCCTTTCTGGTTTGCATCCTCCTCCATTGACCCTCGTCTAAAATGAAAACAAATCAAATTCATTTTTGCCAACCAGATTATTAGGGGATCATATCCATGCACATGCACTGGAATAATCGTAGAATGGCTTTGATGGGAAGGGACCTTGAAAATCATCCCATTCCACCCCCTGCAGGGACACCTTCCACTATTCCAGGTTGCTCCAAGCCCATCCAACCTGGCCTTGGACACTTCCCGGGATCCAGGGGCAGCCTCAGCTTCTCTGGGCACCCTGTGCCAGGGCCTGCCCACCCTCACAGGGAAGAAATTCTTTGGTCTTGGCAAGAGACACTTGAGAAGTTTATGACACGAATATATGGATGGACTGGACCGATGCCTTAAGTTTTAGCTTTTATATTTTTTTTGGACTCTGTGCTGTTTCAATGCTCTGGGTTAAGTTCTGGGTGTCATATTAAGGGTTGGTGAGTTCTCTTCACAGGGTAGGGAGACAAAACAATTCCTTTCTAGCTGGGGACCAAGGACAAATTTTAGGCCCAAGAGTGTAAACAACAGTGAAGAAGAGAGAAAGAGCAAAGAGGATGGAGCATCATCACCTGAAGCTGTAATTGGACAATTAACTCCAATATGCTCATGGATCAAAACCTATAAAAGTGTGAGGCCTCCTGCCTGGGTGTCCATTTTGGGACCATTGCTGGATTGCTTGGGTGCAGCCGCAAGGGGTTCTTGCATGGCCCAAGCTGGATCTTTTCAATAAATACCTTTTTATTCTTTTACTCTGCCTAGTCTCTGTTTCCAGTTTCTAGGCAACAGGACCCCACAACACCTACCAGAAGGATCAGGCCTTGGTGAGTGGGACCTGCCCTTCCCAGCAGTGACCTGTCCCTGCACAAGTGGAGACATTTCAGCAAGGAAATCTTCATGTCCCTGGAAATTGTTCAGCAGAGAGAGGAAAAACTGTGAAATACAGAACTGGCAAAGCCAAGGCATGGCTGGGACTCATTTGCTGCAAGTTTTCCTTTTCTCTGGGCCGCCAGAAAACAGCCAGTGAGAGTCCTGCTAATTAAGGAGGCTTTGCTGCCCGTAAATCACGTGGACATTCATGGGAAGGGGAAAACTCCTTAAGCAACCATGGTTTCTCCTGTCTCCTGTTGGAGCTGCCTGGCCAAAGTGGCATCAAGGTGAGTCTGGCACAGAGGGTGAACTCTCCGATGGAAATCCACAGAAAAAGGGAAGGCTCTCACAGGGAAGAAATGAAAGCAAACAGCATCACTGCAAATCCACATCCCCCTGTTATCCTCTCGCCCGCTTGCTTGTTGAACACACTGTGTGTGCATTTGTTTTCTCTTTGAGGCCCTTTTTTATTTAATGCCACAAAGATGTGCTGCCTGGAGAGAGCACGAATGCTTTGAACGTTTAATTAGGGATGCGGGGGGTACTCTCTCCCTCTGCCCGCAGACTCTCAGCTCACATCTGGGTGTGCCAGCTTCCCCAGGCACTGGGGGGAATAAGGATACCCTTGAGACTGGGAAATGAAAGCAAAGCAATCCAGGCAGCCTCAGATCTGCACCCGCACCAAGCTGCTGAGAAACAGCAGTTTAGCTATGCCCATTTTTTTTCTTTTTCTTTTTAATTGACATAGCCCTACATCCTTTGATCTTTGAAGGGCATGTTTATCCAACATTGTTCAGTGCAGCTATACTGCTTCTGGTTACAAATTGTGAGAGTCATGTTCTGTTTCAGTGAAACAATAGGATTTAATTATTAGCAGCCTTCAAAGACAAATGCAGGGCTCAGAGTCTTCTCTGATTACAAGGTCAGAGCAGCAGATCAGTGGTTGGGAGCAACACAGTTAACAGTATTGTTTACATTATTCTGGGGCAAAAGACTTTGCTTCCTAATTTTACATTCACTTTCAAATTTTCAGTGTTTGTAAAAAAAAATAAATTGGAATCTTGATTAGATTTCACTTAAAGGTGAAATTTATTAAAGTTGGTTGTCCTCATGAAATGCATATACTGTGTTTGGATGCTAAATATAGGAGTAGAGGGGACAGCTGCTGTCAGGAAGTCAAACAAGGTGAGCAAAATATTTATTCTGGGCTTTAAAAGTGGGGAAAATATTAGTTAAAAACTTCAGAAATTCTGCTTAATGGGGAAGGAACTGACATACTCTATTCAGAGGAGTAATTCACCACAAAATTATTGTAGGCAGAGAATTAAGTCACCCACATGTGATGCATTCTCCATTACTGGAATTTTTAAGATCTTCCAGGAGCAGTTTTGGAGGGGACCCTCTACTGTGAATGTGTGGGTACAGATTTCTGCAGTGAAGTGTGACTCAGGTTCCCCAACATAAACAGGCTTTGCATGTCATGATAACCCGAGGAACATCAGCTTCTACTGCTAATAATTGTAGATCCTAATCATTTAGGCATATGTGTCATTCCAAGCACAAGATGTGCTCAGTTTATGGCCCAGTGAGACATTCAATTAAAGATAAATCATCTTAGACATCAGTCTCTGGAGAAGTATATGTTTTCCCTGTGTCTGTAGCTGCTAAAGATAGAGGTAGTCTAGACTAAAATCCACTAAAGAAAGTGAAATGAATCTGAAACTTAGCTTACAAATTGCTGCTTCTGACTAATTTTTGCCTTGAAAGTTCTCATAAATAATCTGCTAATTGTCTTTAATTTCTTTTCCTTTTTCTCTTTATGAAACAAGGCCTCAACACTCCAAACACGGAGCACAGAATATGAGATAAAGCACAGAAAACCAAAAAGAAAAATAAAAATTCCTTAACTCAGAAAAAGGGCTATTTTAGATTAATATTTCACTTAATTGGAGTTATTGGAATAATTAATTTTGTCCTTTGGCCATCCTACTGTGATAATAACACAGAGTGAGGAGAAAGGTGTCCTCTCCAGATGTCAGAGTCCATCATCTTCATCACAGAAGGATTTTGCCCATTGGTTCAGGGGCCCCATTCTAACCTGATTTTTCACCACTGAGTGGCACCCAATACTACTCCTTAAAGGATAAGAGAAGAGCAAGACAAGAAGCTTGCCTGGATAAACCTGGTGTAGAGTGTAACCAAAATAGGAAAAACAGGAAAAAAGTGAGCAGAGTTATGGAAATCTAAGAATTTGCACCTAGTGCAAACCTCAGTTTCTGAGACTGGTGACACCAAAGGTATAAATAGTGGCAAGCATCAGGGAGAGGGAGGTGATAAAGCTTTGAGGTTCCTGTGGTCAGCTGAGAATTTCTGTGTGTTTGCTGGTTCAGACACAGGCCTGCCCTCTGTAGGCTGAATTGTGTTCTCAGTTTATAAGGTGAAGGATGAAGGTTAGACTTGATCTTGGAGGTCTTTTCCAACCTCAATGATTCAATGGGTCTGTGAAGTTTTAGGTTTCAGTGTTTTGGTTTTTTGGTTGGTTTTTGTTTGTTTGTTTGGTTGGTTGGTTTTGTTTTTGTTTGGCTTTCTGTTTGCTTGTTTGTGGGTTTTGGGGGTTTTTAATTTGGTTGGTTTTGTTGGGTTTTTTTTTGTTTGTGGGTTTTTTTGGTTTTGTGGGGTCTTTTTTGTTGTTTTTGTGGGTTTGTTTGTTTGATTGATTGATTGATTGATTTGGGTTTTGGTTTGGTTTGGTTTTTAATTTCCAGCTGAGAGAAACGAGAAATTGTTGAGCTTGTTGCGTTTTTAGCTTGACTGAGAGCATGAACAGAAGTCTGGGCACGAAAGTATTTGGAGGGAACAAGATCTGGTGTACCTTTGGGTCTTCAGGCTGGTAAGTAGCTAACAGAATGTTATTTCTACATCATCATATTAGGCAGAAGTGTCTAATTTCCACTGAGACGAGCACCTTTCCTATTTCCTTCCTCATCTCTGGAAATCTTTGGACCTGTTTGAAGATATCACATAGCATATTGTCTTGTTCTGGGATTAGTCCCACTGACCTGCTGGGTTAGAGGAAATCAGGTTAAAGTAAATCAGGTAATTAAGACCCCAATCCACTGAGATTCTTTATTCATTAGCTGCCCAAAGCCTGGTCCAGCAATTAACATTGTATTCCCAGTACAGCCACCAGAGCAAACTGTGCCAGGAATTTTATTGTAACACACTGAGACAGTTCCCACACTGCTGGCACACCCAACCTCCACATTTCTGTTTCAGGAGGTAAAGTCCTCAAGTCAGCATTCATGGCTAGGGCTGAAATTCTGTGGCAGAAGAGAGGATAAAACTTGGAGATAAAGCAAAATCCCCAATCGTATTTATTGCCGTGAAACCACAGCTGGACCCTGTCTGGGTTTTGCTTGGCCAGGCTTTTCTTTATTGTGTGTTTTGTCTTAGTGGAGTCCTGTGACACAAACCAGCCTCATTCCACAGAGCATCTCTCATAATCCCAATCCCCAGAGACATTATCATAGTGGAGATTACAGCAACAGGCAGTGCTGCTGTTTCAAACTCTTCCTGTCACTTTCCCACCGTGACTTTTGATGGCTGTTGTTTGTGCTGGGATTGCTCTGTGTGAGCCAGGCTGTGGAATCTCACAGCATGAATGATTATTCTTAGTTGGTTACACCAGTTCACAGATCTGTGTTCAGCTCCTAGTCACACATTTGCCAACAGGATCGTGGGCAGATGGATCGGCTCTGTTGGGTTTTTCTTTTCAAGCATGTAGGTTCCTAAATCTCATTAATTCCAGTGCTCAAAAATCTTGTAAAATTTGGCTTTTGGGCCTATGGAATTTTAAGCACCTACCTGAGGATATTATTTCTGAAAATCCCTCTCTGCTGCTGGAGAAAACAGCTATTTTCAGAGGGCAGTGCAAATTACCCAAGAGATCACTGCCCTCTCGGTCTGTGAGTGTGCATTGCACACCAGATATGCACCTACAGACTCATAAATAAAGTTAAATGGAAAGAAAATGTCGGTTTTTTCCTCAGAATTCATCCTACTTTTAGATTGCTGAAGGGTCTGGAGCAGCAGGAGCAGCTGAGGGAGCTGGGGCCCTCAGCCTGGAGAAAAGGAGGCATGGGGAGGGGGAGACCTTGTGGCTCTGCACAAGTCCCTGACAGGAGGGGACAGCCAGGGGGGTAGGGATCTGCTCCCAGAAAGAAAGTCAGGATAAGAGGAAAGGGCCTCAAGTTGTGCCAGGGAGGTTGAGATGGGATATTAGGAAAAAATTCTTCCCAGAAAGTGTTTCCAAGCACTGGAACTGGCTGTTCAGGGAAGTGGTGGAGTCACCATCCCTGAAGGGATTTGAATAAGTCATGCAGATGTGGTGCTCAGAGATATGGTTTAGTGGTGGGTTTGGCAGTGCTGGGGGAATGGTTGGACTCAAGGATATTAGATGTCTTTTCCAACCCCAGTGATTCTATGATTCTGTGAAATGGGAAGGTGGAGACATCACTGACACCTCTTGCAGTCACTGAGAGTGTGGAGGGGAGCTCAGCTCAGCTTGGACACCCATCCTCAACTCCTCCCTGGCAGCTGAAGAGAACCCAACCACATGGCAATTAGTACTTTAATTAGGATCAGCCTGAGCAAATACTTAGGCAAAATACACTGCTCTGCCTGAAAGGCTTCAATCTGAGTTGGCATCAATGTCAGTGTGCAGAATTGTTTGTGCTGGATCATGGACAAAGTTATCAAGAAGCCAAATTCAAAGGAATGAAGGGAGCTGGGCTGGGAGCAGGAAGAAGGCAGTGAGTATTTTTGCAGGCTAAAGACAATTGCTTTAATTATAACCACTCACAAAAAATAGAAACGTTGCTGAGAAACACTCTCTTTCAGGCTTCTGTTTTCCAAACCTAAATAATGATTTTTGTACACATTGACAAGCTTCATTAGCTGGAATTCGAGGGTGTTTCTTACACACTCTCCTGTTCCCCCATCCCCAGTACACTGTCCATCAAGAAACAAGGGGAGAGGGATGTTTGAGATTCCTGTGTCAGCATCTCAGTGGGAAAAACAGAAAAGTGTTTTTCCTGGAGAATGAAAACCACGGCAGTAACTTCCACAAAAAATAGCAAACACTCAAAAAAATGAACTAGAAAGGAGAAAGGGATATCCTGAGATAATATGGTGGGGGGTGAATTTAGCCCAACAGCAGGAAAAAATGACTAAGATCTTTGTCCTAACAGTGAAATGTGCACTGTTTCTAATTACAACAAATTTTAAAAACTATGGGGTTTTTTGGTAGGCTTTTTTGTGTTTTTTGTTTGTTTGGTTGGTTGGTTGAGTTTTTTTTGTTGTTGTTGTTTTGGTTTGGGTTTTTTTGTTTTGTTTTGTTGGTTTTTTTTCTTTTGGGTTTTTTGTTTGTGCTTTTTTTGGGGGNTTGGTTGGTTGGTTTTGGTTTTGGTTTTGTTTTTTTAATGGGGCTTTTTAGCAGACATCCATCCTCTCGCACTATCCCAGCATCATCTACTCGTGTCAGGGAAGGGATCGCGGCGCCAAGCGCTGAGTAAATGTCTGCTGCCCTCCTGTGTACACCCGCAAAAAGACACACGCCAGGATGCCCGAGCCCTGCATGTGTCTCCCGAGACGTCCAGCTCCCGGGGGAACGGCTGGCGTGGAGTGCCTGCTGTGTATCCACCCCTGATTTGTGTCTCTGACTCACCCTCGAGCTGATCCAGATTTCTGCTAATGGATCCGGGCCCTTGTTCTCCCACCATCTGCTTGTTGTTCCCGCCGCCCGCCGTGTGTTTAGATGCCATTTGTTGCTCCATGTGTGAAGCGGGGAAAAAGGGAAAAGGGCTGCGAGGGGAAGATGGGCTGCTCTGGATTGTGCTCTGCCAGGGCAGCCACAATCAGGGTGGGTTTGGAGCCAGCACCGTCAGCCTCGAGCTGTCCAGAGGGCGTTTTCCCTGGGGGAACAGGCAGCAGTTTCCATCAGGAGACTGAACTCACCTGGGAACCTCGGTTTTCCTGTTTGCCCCTGTGTGGCTGGGATATATTCAAGTGTTTCATCACAAATACAGAAATCATCTGCCCAAAGCAGTTCTGGCCTCTCCATCGCTGGAAAAGACACCTCAAGGCATATTTCCAGGAACCACTTAAACAGAATTCACCCTTCCCCGGGGAAGCAGGTAGTTCACAGCATCACTGCCCCTCAGCCCTGTTCCCTGAGATTTGCCTGTGATTATTCACTTGCAACACAATTAAATGGAAACTGAGTGCTCTGTGTGGTCATTTCTGACCATGAGAACTCTTGCACAATGTTCCCTGCTTGCCTAAGCACAGATCAGGGTTTAGGGTGAGTGCTTTGGTGGTTATCATTTGGCACATTATTCTTAGCACTGGTTGGCAGTAAGAAAATAATGTCCAAAAATACTATGCCAGTGAAAATGCCTTTTAGACCTTATTAAATCTACAAGATATATTCATTTCCTACATCCTTTCAGTGCTTAAATGGGGCTTATGAAAAATAGAGAAAGTGATTTTTCACATGGACAGATACATGGGAAAGTAAAAGAGGAGAGGTTGAGATTAGAAATTAGGAAGAAATTCTTCCCTTTGAGGGTGGTCAAGCCCTGGAAGAGGCTGCCCATAGAAGCTGTGGCTGCCCCATCCCTGGAAGTGTCCAAGGCCAGGTTGGACAGGACATGGAGCAACTTGGAATAGTGGAAGGTGTCCCTGACCATGGCAGGGTGTGGAACTGAGTGATCTTTAAAGTCATTTCCAACCCAAATCATTCTATGATTCCGTGATTTTTCCTCAGGATAAACACAAATACGCCAAAAAAAAAGTTGCTTTACGCTATGCAAAACAAATTTCTTTGCTCTTTATTGTTTCCCAAACATGGGGGAAATTTATTTTATCCAAGACACCTCTCTTCTGCACGGTTTCAGCTTTGGAAGGGGAGCAGGTTTTGAAGAGTTAATTAGAAAGCTCCTGTTGGAGGAGCGTGAGATCAAATCTTGTTCTTAGATGTGCTACCCTCCTTGGTTTCAGCTGAGTGGTTTCAATAGGAAATCCAGTCATGCAGGTGTAATCATGGAAAACAAAAGCACAGCCTAAGGGTTCAACAGTCCTAAAATATCCTTAAAAATGATGACAGGTAAAAAACCCCAAAACCAGTAAACCTGGGAACCTAGGTTTTCCTGTTTGTTCCTGTGTGGTTGGGATATATTCAAGTGTTTCATCACAAATACATCTAAAATGAAAATAAAACTAAACCTTCACTTTTATTTTATTTTGGCGTCAAAATCTGTGGGTTAGAGGGGATTTCTTTTACAGAATAATCATTTACATGGCAGAGCTCTGCAAAACACCGAGACCTGGCAGTTTGATCCATGAATTTCCTGAGCTGAAAAGCTTCCCCGTGGAATAAGATCAGGACAGAACAGCATGACATTACACAACTGTCGTGTAGAGTTAAATAAACAGTGTGGGGATTAAATGCCATTTCTCAGATAGGACTAAGCTGTAATGGTTCTGGCTGCTTTCATGTAGGGTTTTTTATGAGTTGTCGGATGGAGGACCCAGCTGACAAGGACAAGTTTCCAGCTCCATCCCATTTCCTATTCAGCTGCTCTGGCTGAGGGAGTTTGCAGGGCTCTGCTGGGGCAGAGTTATGGAGCTGACACTTTCTTGGCTTCACATCCCTGCAGAGGGAAAGAAAAAAGAAACCAGGAGTTCTGTGCCAAGACTTTGCAATCTTGTCACATCCTACTGGCACTTCTGCCAAGGGTGACAGGGAGGAGAGGGGTGCATGGAAGGACCAAGGCAAGGCATGGCAGTGCCTGTCTATCTCCTCCAAGAGCTCACCCAGGTCCTGTGCTCTCCATGCCCCAGCTGGGGGGTGAGGATGAACTGTGAAAAACCTTGAATAAAGCCCCCACAGTTGAGGGGAGTGAAAGGGCATGTCAGCCCCTCCCACTGGCTACAACACTTGGTCCCCAGAATGTCCTCAGAAGATAAAGTGATGCTGCTTTGAGCTCAGAGAGGCACAGGGATTGCCTCTACCTCAGAAGATCTTTGCTGTGGGTTTTTTTAGGGGGTTTGGTAGAGCTGGCTGACAAGGGTCAATATGTCCTTCCAGCAGTATTTGTCTGCATTGGGCTTAGAATGCAACTGGGTGAAGCAAGCCTGGGATCTTCAATTTGTTCTTTCATGCAGCTGTGCTCAAATTGAAACTCTGCTTTTGAGTTTACCTTCCTGAAGGAAAACTCTTCTGTGGTTGATGTGCAGACTTGTACAAGGGAAGAATTAAAGTATTGCTTTTCTTCTCTCAAGTACACAAAAATGTCCATAGGGAGTTTTCCATGGAAAATAGCAGTAAGTGAACTCTAGGGAGTAAAATACTCAATTCAATGGGCCAGCATATGTCATGAAAACCAGAGTTTTCATCAAGACATTAGATGTGGTGGGGCTTGAGCCCTCTTCTCCATTTGTCAACATTTGTTTTTGAGATAATTCTGGATCAGAATGAGGAATTTGTTGTATGGCTCAAAACTGTTGACATGGCTACAGAAATAAGAAGGCTGGTTGGATTTCAGAAGGATTAAATTCTATTTATCTATCTCATGCCTCCCCAGGATGGAAATATTTTGGTTCTATCACCTTCGCTTAGAAGGTTCACTCACATGGTCCACTTTTTACTGGAAGGACCCTCCTGTTACTTTTGGGTGTAGTTTAGTACCCACCACATGAAGAACCTCAATCTTTCTGTTTTTAAAATGTAATTCCCCCATGACTAGGACACTCCTTTGCTCTCAGACTGCTGTGGGGTTTCTCAACATGACAGGCAAGATTTTAACACCTTGGAAGTGAAGGAGCAAGGACAGGACAGGCTCTTCCACTCAGGGAAGCAGAAGGAGGAGATGAAAGCAGAAATACAGACCCAGGACGAATCCTGAAGAAATGGGCGGCTTCTCTCGTAGTCATGGGCATGATGATTTTTACTGCAGGTGGCCACACTTCAGCAGTGGTCACCAGGCCAGAAGTCTGGCTGTGCCTTCAGCAGTGGCTGCTTTCCTAACTACCTCATTCTAAACAAGTGCTCTTGTCACACTTCTGGTTGTCTTTATTTCTGTTGGAGCTGGAAATACATGTGTATGGGATTCTATCACATCCACTGGGAACATCCTGTGGGGGTAGGGTATGGCTGAAGGCAATTCAGGTACTCAAAGGACGGCCCAGTCACGTGAAAATAATTCCACACGTATGTTTTCTCAGGGTGACTCCTTCCTCCTCTCTCCCTTCTCTAGTTTGAGTAAGAAAAACTTGCTGAACAGGCACCCCAGGGGGCTGATGTATTCCACAACCAATGGAAAGCAATGCCAGCATCTTCCCAACAAATGCTTTTTCCTGCACATACAGCTCTTTCTTCCAGCAACTGGTTGCAAATAGGCTTTATTGCTCAATGGCTGGCTCAAGTAGACATTTAACAGGCTTTAATTCTTCATCAGGCTTCAGATTTTCCACCCAGGAAATCTTCCTTCCTTTTATCGCCTCTCTTTTCTTTCCCTTTGTTAGAAGCGGGACATGACAGCCTGCAGGGTGATGTCTATTGTAGTGAGTTGAAAGATCTAGCACACTCCAGAGTCTGAGAGCATGAATGAATTATTAACATCCTTCCCCACTGCTGTGGGTAATGTATGCAGCACTTGAAAAGCCTTTTCTTCCTGCTTAAAGCAGCGTAGATGTTTAGCAGCTATTCAAAACAGCCTGGCAGATGCTGTGTTAATATTGCTCAACCAGGGCTTGACAGGGGTGGATTTTGGATCCTTCCAGTTGAACAGGAGAAGGACCATGGTCCAGGAGTAGAAGCAGCAGCATTCCAGCAGTAATTACACAGCTTGTCCCAGCAGCTGTGCTAATTAGTGTGAGAGGAGGAAGGGTTGCACTACCCAGTTTTCAACCATGGCTGCTGCTGTCTAACTTCTCTAAATGACCAGCACAGTCAACTGTAGATCACTCTGAGGTCAAAGGGGTGGTAATTTACAGAATCACAGAATCATGGAATGGTTTGGGTTGGAGGGGACCTTAAAAATCATCACATTCCATGTCAGGGACATACCCCAGGTTGCTCCAAGCCCCATCCAACCTGGCTTTGAACACATCCAGGGGTGTGGTATCTTCTCTGGACAACCTGTGCCAGGGCCTCTCCACCCTCTTAGCAAAGAATTTCTTCCTCATATCTACTATAAATCTACTCTTTGCCAGTTTAAAGCCATTTCCTCTTGTCCAGTCACCACATGCTGCTGTGAAAAGTCCCTCTCCTGCCTTCTTGTAAGCCTCCTTTAGGTACTGGAAGGCTAATTAGCTCCCAGAAATGTTTTGCACCATTCTCCAGTTTTATCTGCCCCTCTCCACTGAGTTTATGGAGTCTCATTGTCACAGCCTGTCTCCTCCTCGTGCACCACACCTCCAGCTCCTGCTCTGCTTCAGCTGTGGCTCTCCCTTGTGATGCTCCTCTGCTGAGCACCCCTGCCTGTGGGTATGGTGATTCCAGGGAGCCTGAGCTGGGAACCTTTCCTGGAAGCAGTGGGATGAAAGCCACCAGACTTACTGTTGGGTTGGTTCATGTCCCTTCCATCAGGCTGCCACGCATACTCGCAAGGTTGTCACGTCTCACGTGTTGAGGACAGAGGATTCCAAACACAGAGCACTTTCTAGAACATGTTTTGAAACCAAATCGTGGCAATTGCCTCATACATCAAGAAAGGAAAAGGTTGAAAAGTCTGTATTGCAAGGGATGAACACAAGTGTTATTCTGTAGGTAGCAAAAGAAAATACCATGAGAAAAATCATCCCATGGGTTCTTCGTTCCTGAATCTCTAGGCAAATGTGAGATGTGACAAAATAGCAATCGTGATCTCTTCAGGGACAATTATTCTGAATTATTCTGAATAAAGAATTCTTGCAGTTTGGTGCCATTGGCCTCACATTCTCCCTTCCACAGTCAGCCTCGTTCACTGTCCAATCCTCTATAAACCTCATTCACCAAAAGTTTCTTACCTACCCTCTGCTACTTTCATTTTCTTCCTGCATCACATTTTTGCTTTGAAATACCTCAGCTCTCCTCATGTCCATGAGCTATTTAGTCATGGGTTGTGGAGAGTGAGTGTGATGGTCAGGGGATGCAATCACAGCAGAAAATCCAAAGTGCTTGTGCTCTTCTCTGCCCCCGACTTATGAACACCTGCAGGGCTGCTTGGTAGCACCTCTGGGGCTGCTGTCCTGATGTTAAGCTCCATTCCACCTTGTTGGTGCTTCCAAATATTATCAGGGAGGGCTGACAGCAGATGTGTGCTCTGACAGGCACTCTGTGCTCTCAACCACATTTCTGTCAGAGAGAGATTAAAGAAGTTGAATTCCTCCCAGTTTGTCTCTCTGTGAGACCAGAAAGGTTTTTTTCTCAGACCTTCAACACTTCACTTAGCTGCCTGGTCAGAAACACTTCTGCTCCCTACGCTTTCCTAGTACGTAGGAATAATTCAAACATTTTCTTGAGAGAAGAGGCTGGGAATGGGAAAAGGAGAAATCACAAGCCAGAAACATCTGCATTTTTTTCATGCTGTTTTTCATGCTGAAAAGCAAACCAGCTCTGCAGCAGCTGAGTGTTGACTTGGTCTGTGATTTCACCTTGAGGGCTGAATTTGTCAGGCCTCCATGGGGGTTTAAACCCCAAGGCTGAAAGCTCTTGTGGTAGTGAAGGAGGATGGTGTCAGATAGCCCCTGAGCAGGTGATATCTAGAAGGTTTCTTATGCCCATGGTGCCATGAAAAAGGGTCCTGTCTGCACTGCCCTGTGCCACAATCAGAAAAATCCAGTGTTTCTGGTCACAGACATGTGGGCTAGGATGTCACAGTGAGATGTGACACACTCCATTTGTCCTGCTCCACACTTGATCCAGATCACAGCTGTGAGAATTACTGAGACCCTCCCTCAACAAAAACTAAACTGAGCTCTGCAGTGCTTGCTCATGGCCAAGCAGGCAACCCTACAGAGATATTCCTGTCGGAGTCTTCGCTGACACGGGGTCCCCTTACCGGGAATCCCCTGTGACAAAGTCTGTGCCAGGGTCAGGAACCAGGAATGAGGCAGAAGGGCCTTGCTCTTCAGTCTTCAAAGATGTTTATTATTTCTTTATCACAGTTCAGAGCCTTAGATGACAACAGGCTCAGCACACTTCAGTGACATGTGCTAGCAAGACGCAAAATGGACAATTTCAAGGGTTCTTATACAGATACCTTATCCAATTAAGTTTTACAACGTATCTAACACATGTACGTTTTTATTTTTCTACCAATTCCTAATTATTCTTCAGTCACATAAAATCTGCATTGTGACTTTGTCTAATGAATCACTGCACTACCAATACTGCAGAAAATGGAGTAGGTGAAGAAGAAAAGAAAGACTAACACCCAAAGTCCTCTATCTTGTCTTTCATCTGCCTTCCATACTAAAAACCCAAAATCTACTTTTTCACCCTGTGATAAACTACAATATCATCTACTACATATATTAGGAAAAACTCAATTTCTCACAAAGTCTTGGAAGCTTTTTCCATGGCTAAAGTTGAAAACTCTGTTCTCCTGAGGAATAAGCCCTCTCAGGACAGGGATAGGAAATATTCCTGTGTCCTGGATTCCCACGATTCCTACACAGAGACAGAATTGTTCTCGTCCCTCTCAATGTCCATGAAGGTGTAGCTGCTTTGTGCTGCAGGAGGGATGACACCAGGTGTCACCAGCTTCACTGTGTGGGACAGTCTGGGGACACAAAGACAGAGGTGGTGAGTGGGGACCCTGATGCACCTCGCTGTGGGGACCCTCTGCTCACTGAAGAGAGCCTCACTGTGGTGCCTGGAAGACAGCAGTGCCAAAAGTGTTTCTTTCTCTTGTAAAGAGGATATAAAATACACAGGAAAATAGGGGGTTTTGTTCTTCAAACATGCTCAGCCTTAAATCTTTGTTGGGGTCTCACAAAGTCTCCTTCTCCATGCCCTGTGGACTTAAAGCTAATAACACATATGAGTACTTTGTTAACAAACATCTCATCTCATCTCATCTCAAAATTTGGATTTTTCCTTCTGCTTTAAGTCAAGGTGAAGCATTTGGTGGACACACCAAAGAATGCTCCTTTAGAATAGCCAGGCTGTATGAGAGGGAGCAGCATGAATCTGTCTGAGATCAGAGTAAAGATCTGCTTAGCCAAGTTCTGCCTCCAGCAATGTCCAACAGAAAATGTATAAATAAGACCAGGAATATCCTAACATCAAGCAGCTCTGAGTCTTCAGCAGCTACAAAGATGGTAAGTCCTTAATTATGCATTTTTCCAGAATATGTTCCATCACTTTTTGAAACCTTCTAGGTGTTCTCATCCCCTTGTCTTTTGGCAAAGTGTATCACAGCTGTACTTTACCCTGCTACAAGAAATATGTCTTGTTTTTTCTGAACTAATCAGACAGTAGTGCTATTTGATGTTCCCCTTTGGTTTAGTGTTAGGAAAATTAGATACAAGTTCCCGTATTCTTTTGTATCAGATGACCCCGCAGCTACCTTTATTTCACACAAATAAGATCCTAGAGTTTGTAATTCTTCATTACAGAGAAATAATTCTATATTTTAAGATTTTTTTTTCACACTGCCACACTGTTTCCAGTCCCAGGATATTGTGCTCTCAGGTGGGGAGACAGGAGAGCAACAATAAATAACATCAGCTGAAGGCCATGGAAAGATTTCTATAGTAGTGTAATGATGATTTCTGTTATTGTTCTGCTAGCAAAGGCTGCATCAAGAACACTAATGGCCTTTTCTTGATCACAAAGTTTTGTCTTAGAACAATTAAAAACCCCAAATTACTCTCACATCCATCATGGACCTTGCAGAAGTGCCACAATTAGTGAGCAGGAGCTGTGGTTGCCTAGGACTTTCACTGGTCTATTTGAGAGTCCTCAGCAGCCCCAGATGGTTCATTCTCTGCCACAGCAAGAATTCTGGATGAATAGAAGTCCTCAGGCCAGTGCAGCTCTGGAGCCTTTCTTCCCTCCCTCCCAAAGCTTGTAAAAAACTTCTTTTTAATTAAAAAAAAAAAAAAGGCAATTTTCATTAAAAAACAAGCAATAAGACAGCATGCTGAAGAGTATAGAAGTAGAAATCCAGAGGATACATCTTAATACCTGGACACAGATACACACAAGACAGTAATGCTGTGACTTTCTATATTTTGTAAATCCCAAGGGCTTCATATTTTTCAGACAGTCCCATATTGTCCCTTTTGTCTGAAACATCAACCTTGTGTCTCATCAGTTAAATGGCTTCATTTTCAGAGACATTGTGGGTAGAATTCATCCCACCTAATATCATCTCTGTAGGTGTTAGTCACTCTTTCCTTACGATTTAAGAAAAATATGGTCATTTTTAAGACATGATTCACCTGACCTGATTTCCACATTTGTGACTGTCTGAGTTTAATGTGTTCTGGAAGGGCCTGTTTCTCTCAGGATAAAAACCCTAAACTGCAGTGGATGCTGAGCACCCATCAAATTCATGGGCTGGCACTTGCATTCCAAATTTGAACATCTGCATCTCTCAGGGTTTCAAAAAGAGATGCATCATCTCCTTCTGCCCTCTGTATTACAGCCATTTGCTTTTCCAGGTGGTTTGATCTTATTTCACCAAGATTTCAATCAAGGAAACAGTCTTCCCTGAAGCAAAAAAAAAAAAAGGCAAACAAAACAACTTCCCTCCAATGTACAGACACATTCCCTCAGTGCTAATGCATGTTTTATGTCAGGCAATAAAACTCTCGTGTGTCACTGTTTGCACATCAACACGACATACAGGACTGGGCTGTAAAAGGAACGTGCTGATTTTGGTTCCTTTTGCCAACAGGGGTAAATTACTCCAAGTGTCAAGTGGCAGTGAAGCCTTGGTGCAGAGCATCAGTGGAACTGTCCTTTAATACCTGTGGGCCGTGGCCTGAAGAGGATAAACATTTGTTTCTTGATGGTCAGGCAACAGCTGGGAGTTAACACAATTAATAGTGCTCAGAGAGAGAAATATTCAAGGAGATCACAGGGATAAAATGAACACAGGAATTTTAATGGTGTTTTCAGCTAATTTTTTTTTTTTAATAGTAGGATATACAACCCAGAACAAAACTAAGCAGGAGGTGACATCAATCCCTCCCTGAGCCAGCCTGGAGCCACTGACTCTTATCCACTGCCATTCATACTCTGGTCTAGTTCTGAGCCAGGACTAGTTAGGAGGGACTCAGAGCCTCCCAGCACAAGGGTTTTTCAATAATTGTGAGCTACTGAGGGAAAAACAGATGTGTTACTCAGAGAATTAGGATAAACTGCCACAAATTTGCTAAGGTCGAAAATAAGATAAATGTACAACTTAATCACAGATTCAACACGTGGTTCTGGCTCCAGCATTGCTGACATTCATGTTTGAAATTGTCCTTTTCCAAATTGCTGAAACTATAAGTCCACACCTCAGACTTATTTCCACTAGCCATTGGCTCCCCAACAGCTATTTAATTTCTTCTCAGGAATCTAGGAATAACTCTGGGAGCCCCAGCTCCCTTAGGAAGGGTCATCCATCCAGATTGACATGAAGATGATAACCTAAAGGACAAAAAGCTTTGGAGTAAAGTGATCCTCTTGGCCCTCAGCAAAATCAGTCTTTTAAGTGAAAGCAAGCCACACACGCTATTAGTATTCTTTTAACTGAAAATAAAGCATGTTTTTGAGAAAATTAGGAACGCCTGGGGAAGATCATGTTCTCTTCTCTCTCTGGAGAGGAAGCGACCAGATTTTGATAGTACAATTTTTTGACCTGTGAAATGCAGCACATCCAGATCTGTGGCACAGCTTTCCCTATCAAGTTCTCATTTTATAGGATGATCACTAACATTCCATAGGTTTGCTTGCAATGAAATTAAATATATGGCAATATAAGGGGCCCAACACCTTTAAACTGATCACAGGCCTTGCCTGAAGTGCAGACCTCCCTAGTTCATGTTATCTACTTTTGGTTTCACTTATAAATGCGACTGTGCATCAAGGAATTTACCTACATTGTCTTGATAAACACCTCTTGGGGTTTTTTCTGCAACAGTGAGTGCCTGCAACAGAGTTGAATAGATGGAGAAAAGGATGGAGAAAAATCAAGAAGGTGGTCTTAAGAAATAAGTGTTATGGAAGGAGAAAAACTCTGCTAGCGCTCAGTTGAGCTCCACACTGCTGTGCACTTCAAGCCTCCTTTTCTTTGGAGACATCACCCAGGGACACTGCAAATAGGCAAGACAGAGGTGACCTGTGGGAGGGTAGAAGGAGATGATTCACTGAATCGTGTCCTAAGAATGGGAATCTTGCACCCTGACAGCCAGAGATGTGGCTCAGACCACCAGCTACCCCCTGCAGATCTTCATCACCTCCTCATGGTTTTTGGTTGGAGGCTGGATCTGCTCTCTCTGTTCATCCCCTGCACCAATCAATCCACATCCCACTCCAGTATCAGCCCAAATACACAGCCCCTGGGGCCAAAACTGCTTTAGGTGCATTGATTCCTGGTGCACCTCTCCTCTGCTCTTCTCTTTGTGCCTCCCTGGCATCTCTGGGAACAGAAACGCTTCCATGTGCCATGATCCTTTCATCTTTCAGCGGGTGAGGCCCTGCCATTACAACCCTCTGCATGTTGTGTAATTATTGTAACAGCTTCCTCCGGGTTCGAGTCATTAGAGCTGTCATTTGATTAGGTTTTTGTCAAGGGTCTTTTAAAGAATGGCTGTACCCTTCACACATAACATGTTAATTCATTTCCAAAAACATCCAAGTGTCTCTCCTCAGCTTGACAGTGACTTGATCAGATTTTGTGTTTCTTTTGCACATATTACTCTCTTTTAACTGCTGACCAGATGGGAAAGACAATCCCATGCTTGATCATATTTTTTCTTATAATTTAGCCTTATCAACAGATCCAACACATGCATTTAACTTACACACATGAATCAGCATGGGATTTCCAGACAGCTCTGTAATCATAAAATTAACATTTAACAATTATTAGTTTTCCCATTAAATTTTATTTGTTGGAAGAAGAAATTCCTCTTTCTCATCTCTAAGCTATCTCAGTGTGCTTTTACAGGAAGTTTAAGTTTCCACTGGCTTCAGTAAGTGTCTAACTCTTTCAGCTGTGGCCATCAGCTCTCTGATGAATCCACACCTGGAACATCTGTAAGCAAAACACACTCAATTCCTACATTATCTTCCACCATGGATGTTCTTGAAGAGCTTCATATGTTGGAGAAATGCTCATTTCCCTTCACCATCTTGGCAATTATTAACCTACTACACTCTAACTACAATACCAGTCACTTAAAAGTTGTATGATATTCCTTTATCTGTGCTTTGACCCTATTTGTTACTATGGTGACAAATCCATCACAGGATGGATGGTCTGTAAACTCAAGTTATTGATGTGTGGGGAGAAATTGCTCCCATGTTCTGAGCTGTTGTGGCCATTCAAATTTTCTATTCAAGCAGCTGTTGCCAAAGAACAAATTTTTTATTCAAGCAGCTGTTGCCAAAGAACAATTTGGATGAGTTCCCTGGTAAAGAAGAAAAATAAAAGGAACAGAACTAATACTCTCCAGCCATCACTGCTCAGCACCACGACATTGTGACCATCTCAGCTTGGTAAAAAGATGATACAAAACTAAACGAGATGGTTTGGATGTCTGGTATCATTTCCACCGAAGGAAAATACAGGAACTTGCAAAGTGGCTCAGTGGTTAATAACTGTCCAGCCACTAAGAACTTGATGTACCTGCACAAATGGACAGAAGGGATTTGGTGTTTTAGTGTCCTGCACTGTCAGTGACAAAGCCCAGCATGACAAATACTCATAACTCAGCTGAAATCTGCCTTTGGCTCCACGTTGTCCAAGCACACTGCATCAGGAACAGGGAAATGCAACAGGAATTTACAAAATGGTCCCCACTGAATCTTCAGGCCTCCAAAAGGGGCTGCAGAAAAATGGTTTCTTTAACTTTCCTCACTGAGGTGGATAGGTGAGGCTGCAGTACTGAGAGTTTTTGTGATCTGTTCAGTTGCAGAACAAAAATTGTGGTGGCTTCCTGTAAAGGAGCCATCTGCTGAGGCAGAACACGACAACCTGACATGCCCACTTCAAACACTGCCTGCTCCA
>VXBQ01008416.1:533825-564210 GCA_013400175.1 Phainopepla nitens
GGTGACAAATCCATCACAGGATGGATGGTCTGTAAACTCAAGTTATTGATGTGTGGGGAGAAATTGCTCCCATGTTCTGAGCTGTTGTGGCCATTCAAATTTTATATTCAAGCAGCTGTTGCCAAAGAACAAATTTTTTATTCAAGCAGCTGTTGCCAAAGAACAATTTGGATGAGTTCCCTGGTAAAGAAGAAAAATAGAAGGAACAGAACTAATACCCCCCAGCTGTCACTGCTCAGCACCACGACATTGTGACCATCTCAGCTTGATAAAAAGATGATACAAAGCTAAACGAGATGGTTTGGATGTCTGGTATCATTTCCACCGAAGGAAAATACAGGAACTTGCAAAGTGGCTCAGTGACTCACAGGGTCAATAACTGTCCAACCACTAAGAACTTGATGTACCTGCACAAATGGACAGAAGGGATTTGGTGTTTTAGTGTCCTGCACTGTCAGTGACAAAGCCCAGCATGACAAATACTCATAACTCAGCTGAAATCTGCCTTTGGCTCCACGTTGTCCAAGCACACTGCATCAGGAACAGGGAAATGCTACAGGAATTTACAAAATGGTCCCCACTGAATCTTCAGGCCTCCAAAAGGGGCTGCAGAAAAATGGTTTCTTTAACTTTCCTCACTGAGGTGGATAGGTGAGGCTGCAGTACTGAGAGTTTTTGTGATCTGTTCAGTTGCAGAACAAAAATTGTGGTGGCTTCCTGTAAAGGAGCCATCTGCTGAGGCAGAACACGACAACATGACATGCCCACTTCAAACACTGCCTGCTCCATCCTGCAGCTTTTGTTCCAGACACCAAGCAGCAAGTCAGGAGGAAATTTCAGGTTTTTATTATTTTTAAGTGCTTATTTTATTTTCATTGACATATTTAGGAACAAACCTTGCTGCATACTCATGATCTCAACTGGTTATCACTGTTTGCTGTCAAAAGAAAACTTGGAGTATAGGAATTGTCCTTTCTTCTGGCTCCTGGGTCATGTTGAGTCCCAATAAAGGAGCAAAGTATGGGAAATAACTTAAATGATAGCCTAGAAAGCCAAGACAACATAAAAGCAAGGAATTATTAAGGTTAGAAAAGACCTCTTAGGTCATCAAGTCCAACCATTAACACAGCACTGCCAAGGCCACCATTAAACCATAGTGCCAAGAGCCACCCCAAGTGTCACACGTCCTTTGAACACTTCCAGGAATGAGAATTCCATTTCCACTCTGGGCAGATAGTTGCTTGACCACCTTTTTGATGAAAAAAGTTTTCCTGATACCCAGTCTAAACCTCTCCTGGTGAAACTTGAGGCCAATTCCTCTCCTCCTGTCCCTGTTCCCTGGGAGCACAGCCCGATCCCCCTGCCTGTCCCCTCCTGTCAGGGAGTTGTGCAGAGCCACAAGGTTCCCCCTGAGCCTCTTTTCTCCAGGGTGAGCCCCCTCCCAGCTCCTTCAGCTGCTCCAGACCTTTCCCCAGCTCTATTCCCTTCTCTGGACTTGTTCCAGCACCTCAGTGTCTTTCTTGCAGTGAGAGGCCGGCCTGGAGCTGAACTGCACATACAGTGAGATAAATAGGTCAGGACACCTTCTCTGCCCATTGGCACAGCCTGTCTGGCATCTAAACCAAGCAAACAAAGTCAGACCAACCCCTCACATGCTAGGACAGCACAGGGAACATCTCTTTGGGATGGTGAACAGAGGGGGCAGTTAGAGGCCATGGCGGGAAGGACGTTCCTCTAGTCCACGTGCCCAAATGACTTCAGACAGCTCGTGCCTGTGTAATGTAAACTGATTGTGTGCCAGACCATGCTTATTTATCTCACCCTGCTTTGGTTTCACACACTTAAAAAAAAAAAAAAAAAGAAGAAAGAAAGAAAGAAAGACCAAACACTTCTTTTTCTTAAAGCACAGTCAGAAAGTCTGATTTTCGGGGAGCTGCTTTGCTCCTGCTGCCTGTCCTGCTCCTCCAGCGCTGTGGGCTGCACATCAGGGAGGAGAGATGCCTGAAACCCCCAAAGGTGGGAAAGTTTGCAAGTATCCTTCTTCAGGAGGCAAACAGCTGCATTTGGGTGTTACATTTTTCCACCTCAAACCAGCCCTCGGTGGGCCAAGCAGATAAAGCTCCACCACAAGCTACAGAACAGCTCATGTGACAAGTTTTGCTGCTGAAGACTCAAAGGCAAACGTTTGACACATGTCTGGTTTTCTAACCACAGAGACACTATCTCCTTCCTCTGGGCTCCGTGGGGAGGCAGAGGCTGGAGAGTTTCTCACTCTTCCCTCAAGTACCCTGAATCATTCACCCTCAGAGATACCTGAGCAAGAGGAAAATAAGCTCAAGAAGAAACCTCAGCAGCAGTTAGTTTGTGGTCTCCCATCCCAATCAGTTCCAGGTAAGTTTTGGGTCCTTGATCCATGGACTCTGCAGTTTTCCCAGGTGCAGAAGTCCCAAGCTCCAGTGAATTCACAATATGGATCCATCTGCTGGTTTCCATCTTCCCCCTCATGACTTCACCCCAGGGAAGAGTAATGCAGTGCAGGAGAGGCTGCTGGGGTCTGATAGGTGCTACTGAATAATCATAAAAAGGGTCAAAGAAAAACAATAAAAAAATGTGTTCCCATACTTCTTTTCTTTTGTTTTTACTTGTCACAGGAAATAGGCATCAAAGGGCTGCTCTGAGGAGGCACAGTGAAAGCAGAGCTGCTCTCATAACAAAGGCCCTTTGTGATTCACAATCTTCTGCTTTTCCTAGAAGGAAAGTCAAATATTATGGTACTTGTTTATGAGGAAGTTAAAGAGGAACCACCCTCATGGAGGCTTGGTCAGAGGATTTGAACCCTGTGGAAAAATCTGTGACTCAGAGACTTCATGCCCAAATTTGCCATGGTCACACTGTGCCACCAGCTCTTGCATGGTCTTTGCACAGAAACATCAGATCACATAACCTCAGAATATCTTGATTTTGAAGGGACCCAGAAGATATTTTGCTTGGCTCTGGGAATTATACTCCCAAGGCAGTCTTGAAGAGTAAAGAATGGGAGATCATCACCTCAAGAGAGGCACTGACTCTTGGTCCCTCCAAACCTTGGCAGCCTCTAAGCCAGCTGCTACCAGTTCAGATTTATGATGAGTGGGACAAGAAGTGGTGACTGAGACTGGAGGGGTGGGTTAGCAAAAGACATGGAAAGATAACAAAAGGAAAAATTAGACTGGCCAAAAGTGTGCAGCTACCTGGGCAGAATTTAACAAAGAAACTCACCTCTAAAAAAAGAGGAGTAAAAGTGTTAAGATTTTGTATTTCTGCTTCTCTAAAAATGAAATGTTTGGGCTCTGAGTGGCCTGTTTGCTCTGAGAAGTGGAGTTAACTGTGAACACAGACAGGGCTTAAATACAGGGGAAATAAAAGAAACCACTGAACCTGGCAAGGAACAAAACATTTCAACCTGACTTAAAGAGACCTTCTCTAGGAGGCTTTGTTGATTTCTAAAGAACTCCCCTCAATACCTTCCTTCTATGAAATCATCTCCCACTCCCTGCCTGTATTTTAATTTCATTAATTTCATCTACTGAGCTAAGAAGTTTATGAGTGCCCTGGCTCTCTCCACTTTTTAACTCAACTTGAACTCCTTTTCTTTGCTGGTGGACAGGCAGCTGGGAGGTGAAAGCCCTTCTGCACCTCTTGAAAACCCAGTTCTGCACGTATTCCTTTCCCAGTCCCACATGTCCATAATACCAGCAGAAGAATGACAAGAGTACCTATAGTCAGTACCAACAGAAAGCAGAACTTGAAATGGACTCAGCTGGTCATGGGGATTCATGATGTCCACTTCAGGTGTCACAGTTCTGGCTGCGTCTCCCAGTTTTTCCTTAATGTGTCCTAACCACATTGTCAAGGCTTAATTCTCAATGTGCCAATATTTTTCTCTTTCTGATGTTTCAGTTCCTGATTACCACCACACTCTGAGCTCCCATCAAGGGAGCCTCCCATAGAGCAAGAATTTCTCTTCAATCTTAGATCTGTCGTAAAGTCTCCTGTGTTTTCATCTTCTTTTGATAATAGCTGGTTTAAAGAATGACTCTCACATGTCTTGATGTGGAGTGCAGTACTCCTTCCATCCCTGCTGCACACTTTTGTTGTTAACTTCCTCTGCCTGAGTTAGCTGAAAAACATTAAAAGAATGAAGTGTTTCACAGCCAGCTGCTGTCAGAAATGTTTTCCTTCCATGGCATGCCTACCTAGGTGATGCAAAATGAAGCAGTCACTCTCCTCTCTCCCTAAAAATGCAGCTCATTTAATGCTCGTATCCAGGCTCACCCTCCAGGCACTGCATTACTCCTTTGCATTACTTTAGTTTACTCCTTACATCATTAAATGTTCACTAATCACTCTCAATGGCTGTGCCAGGGCTCTGCTTTCTCCAGGGTCTGAGTTTCAGTTGCTTCTCTCTGTGGAACCAGGATGTTTTCACACTTGAGGATCACTGTACACTATCCTGTTCCCATACATCAGCTGCCTCTGATCCATTGCTTGTGTTTCCATGTTTTCCAGTCCATGGGAGCTTGCCAAACCAGAGCTTTCCAAATGCAAGGCTCCTTTATTTAGAACCGCTGAAGTGCCTTGCTCATACCTGGTGGTTTTCAGTAACTGTGATGTGGCTGCATCTCCGTGCTCATCCCAGAATATTGATCCCAGGATAAAGGCTCTCATTGTTGGGAAAAATGTGTAAAACTCGCTTGGTGTATTGATTGACTCGTTACTGTCTTGTGAAATGAGATTCATGACTTGACTTCTTCTGCTGTGTTCAATACACGAGTGCATGAGACTGCTGCTGGAATAATGTTTGAGCTGCCTGCCAGCCGTGTCAGACAACAAATCAAGGCCAGAAGAGATCTCAAAGGTTTGAAAAGCTGAGAAGGGTTTCAGTCCTTCATTCCCAGTTCCTCAGTTCCTGCAGAGTTTATCTTCACAAGGATTCTCCTCCAGCACATCTCCTAAGATCTGATAAGCTGCCAGTGTTTAGGGAAGCTTCATTTTTGGGTCCTCAGCAAAGAATTTTAAGAAATTCTCATTTTCAGGGGTTGACACTCAGCCTTTTTTGAAGTATATCCCTATCATGTACACAAAAATCCATCAGCAGCTTCAAAGTATTTCTGAAAGTCCTGTCCTAAGAGGACTGCTCGAGTTCCTACCTAAGGGTTCCTACATTTTGCTTTGGCTTTTAGGATTGGAACTCTGGCTCTCCAGACAATTCCAGCAAGATTGAGTTTGACTCCAAGTGAACAAGTGTCTGACATTTCATGGTTGATCTATTCCAATGACAATTTCGGTGTGACCTCAGTGCTGCTGACCATGTCTGTTTAATGCTGCCACTTCCTCTCTAGTGCCCACCTTTCTGAAACAGAACATCACTCATCATAATAAGATCAAAAAGGAGAAACTCTCCCTCATGGTTAGGAGAGAGACTTTATAAAATCCAGAAAGTAAAGGAGTTGCTTACATACTGCAGTAGATTTTTCATGCAGGGGTCCTTTGTCCCAGTTAGCTTTAGACAAGTTAAATATTACCAGTTTTAGGATTTTGAACTCAGGATTTACTGCTTATAGGCTAACAGCAAAATTTTGTTACATTAATTGTAATGAAAACTTTTCTTAATTCAACATCCAGATGTACAGGCAGCCTGCAAACATCTTTTACTCTCTGTGGTGTTGTTTGGTCTATAACTCGGACGCATAATTTCCATTAAATGTGACGTGGGTTGGAACCTTATGTTGCCCACTGAAACTCACTGAGGCTCCCATCTACAGTAATTGCTCTTATTTGTGCTGTACACAAATATTTACAGGAAAATGTAAATCCAAACTCAGAGGTGGTGTGAGTGTGTTCAGAGAAATCACAGAATCACAGTAAATTAGGATCTTAAGAGACCATCTCTTCCACCACCTTTCTCAGAGTGGCATCAACCTGTAAGGGTATCTAAAATATAAAACCATAAATAAAGGTGTGGTTTAATAACTAAATTAAAAGTTAATAACAAATAAGTGAATATGTACAAATTATAGACATTAGTTAGAAGTTTGCCATATTACAATAGAATAGAATTAAGACCATAAGTCAATAAAATAAAATAATATACATATAAATTTTCTATTGATCAATAAAGTTATAACTGTCCTTACACAAAAAACATTTAAGTGATTTTTCTCTAATGGTTGCCTATATTCACTAATATTCCTGAGCTAATGAAACTAATCCTTATTTAAATAATAAATCAAAGTAAAAGAAGAAAAATCCCATCTCTTACATTGACACCCCTAACATTTCCCACATCAAACTTTATCTCTTTCAGTTCTCTACAGCACAGAATCACAGAATGGGTTGGAAGGGACCTTAAAGATCATCCAGTTCCATCATCATGGGCAGGGACACCTTCCACTGTCCCAGGGTGCTCCAGGCCCATCCAGCCTGGCCTTGGGCACTTCCAGGGATCCAGGGGCAGCCACAGCTGCTCTGGGCACCCTGTGCCAGGGCCTCCCCACCCTCATAGCAAAGGATTTCTTCATTATATCTATTCTAAATCTCCCCTTCTCCAGCTTGAAGCCATCTCCCTTGTCCTATCACTGCCTGGCCTTGCTTAATTCCTCCTTGAACTCTCCCACAAGTTTTTGTACTCAGGCAGATTCACCTGATTTGTTCTTCAAACCTCAGGTGATGGAGCATCTCCAGCAAACCTGGTGAGAATTGCCTTATTGTGGCAATTATATTTTCTTTTTTTTTTCCTTTTTACAAAGGAAGAATATATAATAAGGCACCATTTTTTCCCTCTTTAGCATTTGCTGTCAAAGAGAGACAGAAAGTGATGCCCTGACAGCAAGGTGGTGTGTCATACATTACCCCATATGATTTCTTATTTAATTAATAGCTCCATCCTGCAATAGCAAATAAAATTTGCACAATTTTATTCCAGTAAGCTTGTGGACACATAAATATTGGCAACATTCATTCAAAGAAACATATTTCTTCTTTTTTTTTAAGATTATGTGCTGTTCATGGGCTTCGGGCCTGATTTATAAGCCCAAACAGCTGAAGTCTGAATTTATCCTCATATTTCTGTAGAAATGTGCTGGGAAACAGCCTTTCCTTGAATTATTGCATTAAAAAAAAAAAAAAAAGGAGAAGAATATACACATTTATACAAAACCCTGCATGAATAATAGGTTACCAGGATGTGCCATTATCCAGCCAGTTTTAGAGCTTACATCATCTGTTTTATTTTGGCATGTCATGCTGTCAAACAATCTTCAAAATTTGACATTTGAGATCTACCTCAAACATAAATCCTCTTTAAGTGATGCATTTCAAGAGTCTGTCAAAAAAAGCCCAGGATTCTATGTTTTACTGAAATTCAAAAGAAAGTACACATTCATACACATGCAAACACACATATATATGTATATGCATATAAATGTGTATATGTATATTTAATTTATGCATTTTGAAATCCAGATTTAGCCATAAAAACTCAATTCACTGTTTTTTCTCTTCATATGGGAAAAGATGAATCAATCATCAACCCAGTGCTTGGGTCTGAATCTCTTCTCCCCAAATCTGGCATAAACAGAAGTAACACAAATGAATTATTTGGAGTTACACCAACATGAAAGTATAGCAGTGGAGAAAAGAATAATAATCTTCTGTGCATGAAGCTGAAGAGGTTTATTTTAGTTTCATTTATTCCCAGGCTTTTCAACTGGGGGCACTGGGTTTTTTTTAACTCCATATGGTGTAACTTGAGGCTGCTGTGAAAAGTCCTTTATTCTTTTAAGTATTCTTTCTTCTTGCTTTGTAGCATCTGCAACCCTTGACTCTCTCATGGAAAATGTGTCCCTCAAAGAGTCCTCATAATAGGGATTGATTCAAGGTTTGTTTCATCTTGATTGCATTTTGTAGGACAGGAAATATAAACGATGCTGACCTAATCCTATGACCTGAGGTATGAAAAAACAAATAAATTTAAGGGAAAGATTTGCATTTGGCTGTTTGCTCATGGGTTTTAAGGATTTGATGGCTCCACATCCTGCAGGACCTGGGAGCAATATCTACATAGCTTTTTTTTTTTGCCTAAGCCCAGGTCTTATTTATCCAGTTTGGAGCCAATGCACCTAGAGCAGACATCCAGAGCTCAGCTCAATCAGCACCCTGCTGTTACCTGGTTCATTAGCAAGTCCCAAAAATTACCCATGTCACCTTTCTCCACTTACACCCCAGCACTGTCCAAGGCCATTCCTGCAATTTCAAGTCAAAATGTCTTGTCCTCAGCAGACTCAGAGAAGAGATACATCTCTTTCTTTGCTTCTATTGGCTAATTTGAAAGAAGTTGGTCTAATATGCTTTGCTGCTCACTTGTCTTGACCTGAACATCCTCAATGGCTTCCATCTATTTCCATGGCCATGCTCCCTACACCCTAATCCCTGTTGCCATCCTCTGGCCTCCTCAAAATACACATTGGAGCCCCCCTGGCATTCACTGCAGTCAAAGAGAAGATGACACCCAGAGGGTCCAGCCTTTTAGTGCAAGTTTCCCAGCCTGCATTAAACCAGCAGTTTTTCATTTCCATGGATCTGTTTCAGTGGGACTTGTCCATTACACCCAGCCTAGCTGGGTTTTTACTGTTCAAGCCACAAACTAAGCTTTGGTTGAAAGTATTTCCCTAATATTTTGCCTTCCTCTTCCGTTCTTGAGCCCCTTGTTTATTTTGCTTAATTTAATATCTCAGGATGATTCAGGAACCCACAGGAGCCCAAGGGAATTCCAGCCACCAAGACTGATCTGTTGCAGCAGCCCTGGAAGCAGCACAGAGCACCAAGCTGAGTGTTGTGCTCTGTTCCAGATCCTGCCCTCTCTTCCTGCCTGTTGCTCTGTTTCCACCAGATATTCCCATCCCTGGAGCAGAGCTGGTGGAATGAATGGCAGCACGGGTCCCTGTCCTGTGAAATCACATCCTGCAGTGATGTCATCTGTTCTAAAAATCTCTAGAGTGAAAGCTGTGGGGTAGGGTGGTAAAACCAGAGTTTTTAACTTTTGAGAGGTTTATAATCATAGAATCACAGAAACGTTTAGGACCTTACAGGCCATCTAGCTCCAAGCCTCTGCAATGGGCAGAGACACCTTCCACTAGACCAGGTTGCTTCAAGTTGTTCTGATATAGCATATGATAATAATTCATCCCAAACATCAGGTAAAAAAACCAAAGTGAAATCTCATTACCAAGGAATGTGCACTTTAAGCAGATTCATAGACTATGAATCTTTTTTCTTTTTTTACTGTATTTTAAAATACCATTAATTTTATTTGCTTATCTTCTGACATGACATGCTTAGAGTATGACATGCATTTATCTCATCACCAGCTAATATTCAACAGTGCAGATCCACAGGTTCAAATTAGTCAGCATGACTAAATTGCCACTATGAGGCAAATTTTGAGGATGCCACTATGACACTGTTTGTGGGAAATGGATGTGTAGAGTATTCTCCAAGCCTGACTGAAAGCTCACACAGTCCTGTACATCTGTATGCAAACTCTTGAGATGAGGTGTGCTGGCTTAGAAAGGCCATGGAATAGAACTGACATTGCCAAGAGAGAAATTGTACTGGAAACAAGTTTAAAAGATGGCCATGCAAACAGAGCAGATATTTGGGAGAGTTAGAACTGTGAAAGATACATTGGAGCAAGACCACGTTGGTTAAAAATAGTGATTGGTGTTAGAAGTATTAGCAGCATTGTGTGTCAAAAGCTAATAGGCTGAAAAACATTTATAATGTATTGGAAGCAGGAAATAGTTTGGCTTCTGATTGACAGGCATTGAAGGTGGAATCAACAGAGCAAAATCAGTACAAATTTTGAAATGGACACTTATTTTGATGCAGGTAATCTTCTCTGGCAGAGTAAATCCATGAGAAGAGGTTAATGACAACCCAAAACACATCAGCCTGTCAATGAAAGACATGCACCATCCCAGCAGTTAGCATTGACAAGAGTATGAGGTTAATTAGCTTGGTAGCCAACAGCATTGCATAGCTTTTAACCTTTGCATAGAGCACCTTTTCTCTGTTAAAAAAAAGAAAAAAGGGATAAAGCAATGATGGGGAAAGATGTCAAATCTTGCATGACTCCAGCTAGCAACTGGAATATAGATAAGTTCATACTCACAAAAACAATTCTCAAAAGGGTTTTTAAGTTTGGCTTCTCTGTTGGTGTGGTTTAACCTGGCAGGAAGCTGAACAGAGCTGCTCACTCACTCTCAGAGGGATGGGGGAGAGAATCAGAAAAAGGGTAAAACTAATGGTTAAGATAAACAGAGTTTAAGAGCACAGAAAAAGGAGGAAAATATTAAGAATAAGAATAAGAATAAGAATAAGAATAAGAATAAGAATAAGAATAAGAATAAGAATAAGAATAAGAATAAGAATAAGAATAAGAATAAGAATAAGAATAAGAATAAGAATAAGAATAAGAATAAGTACAAAACAAGTGATGCACATTGCAATTGCCAGCTCTTACAGACCGAGGCCCAGCAAATGTTGGAGCAGCAGCTGCCACCCCCTGGACAATTCCCCCCTGTTCAGTTTTCCTGTTCAGAGAGATGCTGTGGGGTCTGGAATATTCCTTTGGCCATTTTGGGTCTGCTGTCCTGGCTGTATGCCCTTCCACTTCATTGTGCCCCCCAGGCTCCTCAGTGCCAGGAGTATGAGAAGCTGAAAAGTCCTTGACTTAGTGGAAGCACTGCTCAGCAACAACTAAAACATCAGTATGTTATTAACTCATTCTTATTTCAAAATCCAGCCCTGTACCAGCTACTAAAAAGAAAAATAACTCTATACCACCCAAACCCAAGAAATACATCCACAACTCGGTGGAGTTGTGTGTGGAGAGGTTTTTTTTCACCTCTTTAAATCTATCCATTGTTCTAATAAAAACATTACCTCTCTCTACAAACCTTTGTGTTATTGATATCCTCAGGACATCAGGGCTACAGAAACACTTCAAGTAAAAAGTCAAATGAATAATACATTAAGGAGAATTTCTCTGTAAATATGTCTTTCAGGTCTTGTGTTTACTCACTTGTAAAAAAACATGAAAAGAGAGAGCTTTGCTTTACAGCTCGAGAAAGGTGCAGAAAAAGATGACAAAGATGATAAAAAAATAACCTTGGACTCACTTCCAGACTGAGGAGGTGGCTGAGGAGTACAAGGAAGGTCTATCACAGTTCTATCCCTCTCCTTGTTTGACAGCAGCCTGATACACTGCAAGAACTCCCACAGCATCTCTCCTGCCCTGCAGATGTAAAACTGAAAGAGGGATGGGGAATAAGCTCAAGAATGGGCTGCTGCTTGCCAGCTTCATGCCCACCAATATATCCTCACACCACATCCCAAGGGACAAAACACTTCCTGGCAGGTTCCTGCTGTGGAGCACAAGTGTATCAGACTCCACTGAAGTCTTATTGTTGTGATCTTGGCCTGAAAACAAGACCCAAAAGGGACATCTCAGGACCACAGGAACATAAGACATGTCATGGAGAAGAGCCAGGCCCCAATGTAGCGTGGACACAGGCAGGAACATTCCCAGAACAGGCAAACAGTGCCTGGTTTGGTTAGGTATTAACAAACATTTTCAGATGTTTCTCCACAGAGCAACAATCTCAGCTGCTGTCTGGGTGAGACCAGATTCTGGTCAAAAAAACCCAACAAACCAAACCAAACAAAAACTTAGTGAGGCCCCTCTACAGCAGAAAATACCTTTTATTCCCCTACCTGTGGTCTGAAGACTATGTTAGGTGCTGAAGTTGAGCAGACTCCCACCTCCCTCTTCCAAGCCACTGCTACTTTTAAATGTTACTCTCCTGCATTTCCAGCCATTTCTATGTCTGCTACATTTTGTCCACGCAAACATTTTGCTTTCTCGAGACAGACCCATGGTCCTGGGCACCTGTTTTTTATTTCAGCCTCAAAAAGGGACCTATAATACTGCAGCAGTGAAAACAATTCATTATCACAATTAAATCAGTGTTTCATTTCTCAGTTTAATCTGATTTTTCCTGGGCTGCAAGGGCACCACTGGGATTTATTTCAGTGTTGGACATGGCTGAGGAACATTTCTTTGCTGTGTCCCTGATTTACAGGGCAATGATTCCTCTGGAGCCCATGCTTGGAGCCATGCCTCAGCCTCATTACATATAAAAATGGGGCTTGTGGAGCCACATCCTGTGTGTGTCCTTTGCTCCATACCTTTGGATCAGTCTGAAGATGAGCCTGAGGGCTCTGAGAACCTCACATTTCCCACTAAGACACAGACAGTGGAAGATGGGGACACATCCCCACCTAGAAAGGCTGTAGTTGCAAACACAACCTTTATCAGACCTTAGAGAATCCAACAGGCAAAACCTCTGTGCCGCTCTTTGCCCCTTGCAAGTGGGTGAAGGAAACAAGTTCCCCACAGCAAATCCACAGGTAATTCATGGAATGACTTCTTTCCTCCTTAAACTGTCAGCTCTGAAATAACCCAGCCCACCAATGCATTCTGCTTCTGAGGGAAAGGGGGAAATAGGAAAGGGGGAAACCGAGGCAGGGATCTTCCTCTGTGCTGTTGAAGGGAAGAAGACCCCAGATTTCCCAAGCTGAGAGCTTTACCCCTCACCCCACCCCACTGTACAACACCTTCAGCTGTACAATTGCCACCTCTGCTTTCGGGGGACAGAGGTGCAAGGGGTGGTTACAGAGGACAGCCCCAAAAACCCCTTTTGGCAGCTCTCGTGTCATCTGCCTGCACCAGGATAGCCCACAGCTTCCCCTGTCTGAAACAATTCCCCCACCAACACCAAATACTCATTTCTGAGAGTTGACTTTTGTGGAGAGGAGAAAGGCAGTGCTTGGCTGGAATGTGGGAGGAGGCCAAACATGAAAGATCATGGTAGAAATTGTGGGCGAAAATCCAGAGGAAGACAGGATATTATCTTCACCAGACATGGGTAAGAGCTTTGTTTGGATGTCAAAGGATTTGTCAATCAAATTTTTTTGCCTTCCAGGAAAATTGTGTCACAGGATTTTGGTTTATACCTGAGAAAACAAACTTACTTCTAACTGCAGATGTAAGATTGAGAGGTGTGAGGGATGTACGAACCTAAGTGATGTCCTGCATATTCATGGAGCACCAGGGAGCCTTTGTGCCAGGGAGTTTGTGCCATTTCTTTCCAAGACTCTCTGAAGATGACAGGCTAGAATCAAAAAACGTGGGGAAACATCTGGAGATTTTAATTTCAATGAAGAACACGGATCATGCTTTAATTGCCTGTTTAATTTCTGTATTTCAGTGGAATGCTCCCAAAGCAATCATTAACATATTGAATTCTCATGAGAAAGAGGCAGGGCTTTTTTCACTGACCTCAACTTAGATACCTGGAACCATCTGAGGATACCTGAGACATTCAGGAGAGGCTGGCTGTGCAGGACCTGTGCCTTTCTGGACGTGTGGCACTCAGGTACAGCTAAAATTGCACCAGACACCTAAACAGAACAGTCTGGCACCCTCAAGAGTCCAGGCCCCACAAAATCATCTCCTTTTTCTACCAAGATGTGACATTTCAGTGCAATGCAGCAAGTGCTGAGCCTCTAAATGCGGAGGAAAATTAAAGAGCAGTTGCAATGCAGCAAGTGCTGAGCCTCTAAATGCGGAGGAAAATTAAAGAGCAGTCTGGCACTTCGCAGCCAGCCAGCAAATCCCTAAAGCAAAGTATTTTACTAACTTTTATTTTAAGCTTTCCTTTAGCAAACATAGCATGTCTGAATACAAATTATCACAAAGATCAAGATGTTCAGATCTGAAAATACCTCAAAACAACTGTCTGTTTTAACCTTTGCATATTTTACATATATTTTCCTGATAATCACATTCCACCCACTAAAGGATTTCAGAAGCACCGGAAGGCAATGCTTCTATAGAGGGTATTTGTTGGAACATAATATCTCCTATAAAATGTGGCTGGGAATTATTAAATAGCATCCTGAAATAGATGTTCCTCATTAGACCCATGCTAATTCAGATGATCATAGCATTTTTAAACAAGATGGTATATGGAAATAACATCTGTCTCATTTCTAGAAAATGGCCCTAAGCTTAAAAATTTGAGTCTGGACTTAGATCTTACACCTCGTGAGCTGTCAAGAGCTCCAGCCTTGGGATCTTGGTGAATAAAAGAAAAAAAGAAGTAGAAATAATATTAACACAGAGGTCCCAGCGCCCAAGGTCTCTGATGAGCCCAGCAATCAAGGCAGGTGTGGAGTCAGAGGTACCAGATAAATTCAGTGATCAGGAATTCATTCATTGAGTCTTTCTCAGCTGCAAGAATTAATTTCAGATGTGCTATACCCCTCTACTGGGTTTTTCACCATATAAGTGACATTTCTTCCCAGATTTACCAGAGAGGAGGTGATATGTGGTGAGGACAGCTAGAGGTGGATGACTACAGCTTCCCACGAATGGAAGGTAAATACCTGGTAAATTCACAGGACTCCAAATCCCTCTCTTTTCTCCCCCCATCAGCTTAAAAAAAAATCAGAAGGTGAGATAAATCCTTGTTTGTGGTGCTTTCTTGGTGTCCATGGAGGGTGAGACCCAGCCTGGAGCCTGCTCTTCGAGAAAGGTTTGGAAAAGGAAAGGATGGCAAAAACACCTCAGAGGCGAAGAAAGCATCACCTACAAGAAAAATAGAATGAGTTGGAGCAATTTAGTGTAAAGGGAAGACAAATTCAATGTAGGCTAGATGGTGTCCAATCTCTGAGAGTTACTAACGCCCAAAGAACTAAGCAAAATTATAATAATCCCAACACACACGCTTCCTTTGATATTTTCTGCCTCCAGGAACTTGCATTTCCAGGATTTCCTAAACTAGAGAGTCTACTGGAATTTAATAACCCTCAATGGATTTTTATCTGGGCATTTGTCTAAGTGCTTTTTGAACCTGCCTAAGCTTTCAGTGGTCACAACATCCTCCAGTGAGAGATTTCATAATTTAATTGCAGGCCTTGCATGCTGCAAGAAGAACTGCATCTGCACCTATTTCTTGCGTATAATTTGATGGCAATTTGGTGTTCTTGTGCTAGAAAAGACTGTGGGCAAACATCTCTTACGTGTTGTCTCAATGGCACTCGTGGTTTTTAGAGGTCTGCATCACAAGATAAGAAGCCAGAGGCTTATCATGATGGATTTGGATTGCATGTTCATGATAAATTGTCTTTCTAGTGGTAAAGGGAATGAGGTGGTGAAATAGATTGTATGTTAGGAGGATAAGCTTGATTGTATGTGTCAAGAAGGCAGACAATCAATGCTGTTCATGATGCAGTTTATCCCATTCTGAAGTAAATGTCCACATTCAGTCAATTAAATTGCACTTTAAATTCCACTGACTATTGACTAGATCTTCTAGTGACAACCATGAAGCTCCAGCAGCCTTACCTACAGAAAGGTAGCTAAAGCTACAGGAGAAAAATTCCACCCATTTGAGTCCACCCAGGAAAAGCAGAACTGACAAACTTTCATTTTTAGCAAAACTGTAGAATTATTGGAAGCTACAAAAACGCCATGCTGATGATTTGAGTTATTGCTCCAAAGACTAGCTTTTGCTTATGTTCTTTGATGCCAGGCTCACAGCACCAGTTCAGCTCCCATATATTTTGACTTGGCAAATTGTGCAGAGCAGCAGAAAGCAGTGGCTGAACTCTGCCAGGTCAGGGAGTGGAAGTGAAGCCAAGAAGCTGAACTGTGGCAGGAAAAGGTGGACTCACTTGAGTTCCTTGTTCTCAGCAAAGCCTGTGACAGGCATTTTTCCCATTCAGAGTCCAGTGCTGTGGCTCTGCACACCAGGATGCTCCTTCCTTCCCCAAATCTCCAGACCTGAGGGATCAGCAGCTGACCTTCCCTCAAAAGGGCAGCCATTGAATTTGGGTGGGCTTAGCTCACCCACAATTATTTCCATGGTGGAAATGACTAAAAGATGGCCTTGGCTTTGACAGGCACCACCATCTCAGCTGTGCCAGAGCCACAGAGATCAGCACCAAGGGCTGACCTGGGTTCCACAGCCCACACCCACATGAGTACTCGGGTTCCTAAATCAGGGCTGCATTCACAGCAGCACAAAGATGAAACCTCAACAGTTCCATGTCCAAGATCCCTCATGGAGCTGGTTCCTCAGTCAGTGTCAACACTGTGGCTAATTCCATGCCAGCTGGTTAATTCACCACCTTTCCACTCCTTCCAGGTGCATTTCATTATCCCTACATCTAATTAGACAGATCTAAAGAAATGCTAACTTTTAAATTTTTTTTTCATTTTTTTTGGCGAATAATGGCCACTCTTAAATTTATGTACCATAATAATGGCAATTAATATGAGCAGGCCATTTAACAGTCTTTGTATGAGCTCAGCACAACCACAATTGACATGCAGGAGCCTTTTACAACCAGGTACTCTCTGCACTACCATCAATTATCTCCTAATTAAACAACAAAATTCCCTTGAAATGCCCTGGTTAGACATCATTACTAAACATTTTGCCATCACTTAGTGGATTAATGTGTCTAATTAAATAACTTGCAGCGTGGAGGCAGGATCATGGCATGATACTTGAAATGAGGTATGCAAACCTCTATAAATTGTTTGAAGTCAAAACCAGCTGGGTTTGTATTGACAGAAAGGATTACTTTAAAAATCAATAGCTTTCTTCTGTTATTTTTTTTTCCCATCTGAGTGAATAAAAACAAAGAAACTGCACACAAATTCCAATGACAAATTGCCACTGGAAATGTTGGCTTTTCCATGCTCAAAGAACAGCTCATTTGCTCAATGTTTTTAGGGGTGGGAGTCTGAGGATTTTACAACAAGGATTTGGTGGAATTTTCCAATTCATTTTCCATCAGTGATGAAATCTGAATCCTTGAGCTTCACCTATGCACCTTCAGAGATGTCACTCCATACTGGAGCCTAACTTCATCTGTAATAGGGAATTCCTGCACTGTTCACATGATACAACATGCACCAGAAAGATTTTGGGGATGATCTTCTCCTGGGAGTGACCAAACTCAGCCTACTACTACCTTGATCCCAGGAATATTTCTAGATCCAATCTACTTCCAGGAAACTTGTGAGTTTGCAGGTCCAGCTTCAGCAGCTGCCAGCTTTCTCAGTTAGTGACTGTAAAAAAGCTCCTTTAGGATGAGATGCCCCTTTGGAGCTGGGGACTCTTCACATGTCACAGTGACCTCAATGACAATGTTGACCCTCAAATCCACGACAGTGAAGGGCAAACCCAAATCACTCTTCCTCTACCTTAGGAAGCAATAAACCAACAGCCTGTCAGTGTGGAAAAAAAAAAATCTGAGAAAAACATGATTAGGTGGTAAGATATTTTCGTGTCCTGAGGATGTACAGAGGGTTCAGATTTTTATTCAGATAAAGTGATCGCAGTGAAACTGAAACTCTCTGCATGGTAACTACTTCTGACTAATGTCAAGGACGTTGCTTGAATTATAAACTCTGAGGCACCTACCAGAAGAAAGTGTGTCCCAGATGCTGGTTGGTTGGATGGGGTCCTGAGCCACCTGCTCTAGTGCAAGGTGACCTGCCCAAAGCAGAAAGCTGGAACTAGATGATCTTTAAGGTCCCTTCAAACCCAAAGCATTCTGTGATTTTGTGATTATATTGTTGGCTGGCACTCCAAAAATACTGATGTAATGGCTTACACACTCTCCACCAGGAGGCAGACATTAAATTCCTTTTAATTTGCAGTTGAGGACCTTGAACTTTCACTTAATCTGCCCCGCTGGGTTGAGCAGAGGCTCCTCTGTTCTTCTCTTTCTGCCAAATTGAGAGCAGAAGGATTAAAAGTGAAAGTCACACACACACACTCACACACATATAAAAATGATCCCTTTGGCTTTCCTGTGGTCTGCAGTTTGACCACTGAACTGGTTTGGGAGATTGATTGGGACAGGAGTGCACCTCTGGCAGGTTGGATGGAGGTATCCTGGTTATCCCTCGCTGTTCTGCTGTGGTTTTAGTGTGCTCACTGCCCTAGGATGCCACTGCCTGCCCTCAGGCACACGTGGTCATGGGTCACATGAATTAGAATCAAACCTACTCATCTCCAAACAAGCACTTCCTGCCTTCCCTTCAGCCTCACATGTGTCATCATCTTCTGCTTATTGTACTGCCCAGCGCTGCTTCACAAGCGATCAGTTTCCCTTTCTGCCCTTGCACTGCAGATACCACACAGAGAGAAAACCAGGCCCTGCCCAGAGGGGACAAACTGGTCACAGAGAGGTTGCATTTTATCTGGGCAAGCAGTAAAAGCTCTTGCTAGTGGGTTTAGTACAGCAGCCTGATGAAAAGCAGGCACACAAACCTGTGCAATAATCAAAGTGATGCCGCAGGGTTTAGGCTGGAGGAGGGAGGTGACATCCAGGCTGTGGCTGTTGAAAGGTGTGGCAGTGCAAGTGAGTGGCACAACTCCTCCAACATGTAGGTGACAGCCCTCTCTTTAGTCAGCTGAAGAGACTGCCACCTCTGCTGCAAGGAACCTGGGGAGCAGAGTGTGAAAGAGAACTGGAGAGGGACTTCTTACGAGGGCTTGTAGTGACAGAACAAGGGACAATGGCTTCAAACTGAAAAAGGAGATCTTTAGATCAGACATTAGGAAGAAATTCTTTCCTATGAGGGTGGTGAGGCCCAGGCACAGGGTGCCCAGAGAGGCTGTGGCTGCCCCTGGATCCCTGGAAGTGTCCCAGGCCAGGATGGATGGGGCTTGGGACTACTTGGGATAGTGGAAGATGTCCCTGCCCATGGCAGGGGTTGGAACAGAACACTTGGGCTGGTTAGACAGGAGCAGCCACCTCCTCCAAGGCCCACACACCTCAGCAGGAACAGCAAAAGCAAAATTACATCAACTCTGTTCAAGTGGGAAGAAAATAGCTTTGCAACTCTAACCTGGAATAGATCTATAGTTGTTTGTCCTCTCCACCCCCTGCTCCTCATCTTCTAGATTATCTCCTCAGAAGCAGACTCTCAACTTCTGAAATGTCTCCTACATCAACTCCAGCAGCACTTGGCTGTGCCCATCTCTGCATTTTTTCTCATTTTCCCTTGTGTCCATCAGTCTCCTGAGCTGAGGGACTGGGGCTGACTCACTGTGCTGAGGCACTAGAACTAAAGGCTCAAGCATGGAAGACCCAGTCCATCCACTTCCACAATTCTTTCACATTAGAGAGGGGGAAATTTCTGCACTGGAATAACAGCCTGGAACAGCTTCCCTGGCTCTATGCCCCTGGCATGGCACAGCACATCCCCTTGGCTTCCAATATCTGGGCAAATATATTGATAACATTTCCAAAATTAATAGTGAAAGTGATGGGGAATACAAATAAACACATGAATAAATACTCACATGGGCAGATGGGACACAAGACTGCTCTGTTCCTGCAATTCTCTTCTATCATCTGGGCATCTCTCTATATCTCTAACTTGTCACCTCCTGCCTGCCCTGCTGCTGCAGGTGATGCGGGCCGCTCCTTGGTTTTGGATGCAGACACCTGTGGTCACACCCTGGTGTGTCTGGGGCTGTATATTTGCAGGATCTTCTGATACCCTGTGTAGATTATGCCCTTGCTACATCCCTGCATCTAAACATTTCTGCAGAGTGCACATGGATATGGCTTGGCAGTGTTAGGTTTACAGTTGGACTCGATGATTTAAAGAGCATTTCTCCAACCTAAGTGACTCTATGTATGAATATGGATTTGCATGCATAAATACCTTGGCGTTTGTTGTTTGTATGCCTCTAGATTAATGCACAATGGTTTCAACATTCAATTTTCTGGCTCTTAAAGAGCGTATCTTTTAAATTAAGCTCTCGACCTTAACTCTTAAATTAAGATCTTAACTCTTAAATTAAGCTCCTTATTTACTCTCCCAGCAAACCTCAAATCATGTAACTTTTTGTTCCAGTACATTCCTTCTGTCCCCAAACTCAAACAAAACAAACCCTTCCACTGACACTGAACTAAACTCATACAAGTTTAGTTGATCCTGGATCCTCTTGATCCAGGCTTCTAAAACAACTGGAGATGTTCCTGCTGTGGTTTAAATGAGCGCAAACCTCCTCAAGTCAATGAACTTTTTCTGATTTACAAGGAGCTGCCTCTTTGACTTCACCTTCTTGACAAGAATCTGACTGGCGGTTCTTCATGGAAGGGAAATTCTACATGAATTTTAGAAGGAAAAGACATAATTCCTAAAGGGAATATATACCTATTCCTAAAGGGAATATTTACTGGCTCAGCATCACAGTTACTATTTGGCATTCATATTTCACTAGCACCTAGGTCAAAACCTCTCATGCTGGGATGTGTCCAGACCTGTAGAAGTGAAAATTGCTGCCCAAAAGAGCACAGAGATCCAAATCAAAAGAACTGGGGGGAGAAAGGAACACCCCTGGAAGGAAATTACAAAAATAGATGCATAGTCTTCATACCCAGTGCTAAGTGTAGTGACATTACAAAAAGTCAAGGCCCCTCATGACCTTCCAACTGCAATACAGAGCTGATTCCCCATTACTGAATGTGCAAGGGGATAAGAAATAACATGAATTAGGAGTTTGTGCAGTGACATTTTTAAACATTCACTGACTTTTAGGGAAAGCCCACAATGAATATTAAACAAGCCCCTGCCCTTCCTAGGGTTGGTGGGTAAGACCTGACTTTCTCAGTTATGTGCGGTGACCTTTCAAAATCATTTTTGTCACTGCACTATTCCCCTGTTCCCCTGGTTCTGCAGCCTTATACTCTGGGAATTCAAGAGAATTAAGCCTTTTTCACTGTTAATAAATGGAGCCCCGCATTCCCTTACCTGGAAAAGGACTTTTGATAAATGCTACTGTGCACAGAAGAGTGCTCACAAATTATAAGAGCATTTGAGTGCAAAGCAGAGGCACCAATGTAAAGAATTGCTGGTTTCAATTGTTACATTTAGTGCTAAAGCACCTTGATGCCTTACACAACACCCAGATTAAGTCTAAATCTGCAAGGCTGTACTGGAAGATAAAACACAAAGCCTTCTTATCACCAAAGTCCCACTTGAGCCTTCAAAATAGATTTCAGGTACAACTGGAGTGCTGCACTCAACTCCTGTGTGGGGGACCCTCTATAATATAGTCATTTAATTTCAGGGCATGTTTGAGCTTTTTCTTTTGTATCCTGAAGGAAATCATAGGATCAACCACTTGGGATCAGAAAGCAAGAAACAGATTGTAGTTTTGTTTTTCCTCTCCATCTTTTGTTTCTCCTCTCATTAGCAGGCACTGCCAAGCAGGGTTCCAGCCACCTAATCCTCTCTGAGAGCTCTCTCTAAGAATCAGACAAAGCTGGAGGTAAAAAATGATTCATACACAGATGTGTTTGTCATTGTCTGGAAAGCAAAATGTTCAATTCCACCAGAGGCAAAACAGCCTGAGCTGACACTGTGATGACCTACTTTTAACAATAAATGAAAGCTTCAGGACTGTGTGTTTGGGGTAAATGTGTGAGACCCCGAGAGCATAGCTAGGAGAAATCCTACAGGAAGCATGCTCTGGGATATTTTCACCCTTCAGGTCCTGACCTTCTCCAGAAAGAGAAGGTAATGCAGCAATATCATGGCTTTCATTTGTTACCAGCATACAACGACAGCACTGAGGGACAGAGAATCATTAAGGCTGGAAAATACCTCCAGACCATCCAGTCCAGCTTTCGGTGAAGCAGCCCAGGATTTTCAGTGAAGCAGCCCAGGGGTCCAGAGTACTTGCAGCCAATTGTTAGGTTACCCCAAAGCTGCATTTTCATTGCTGTAGTGACAAGGACAATGTACAAAGATTGTGATCCAATGCACAGATGTCAGTGATCAACCAGCACATCAGTGATCATCCTCCACATCTGCACTGTCACAGAGCAGCTCCCTGAGCAGCTCCAAGAGCTCTTTTCAGCTGAGCTCACGTGTTTCTGCACTGTACTGAGGGCAGCAGCAGCAGCAGCAGCACCGGTATCCCTGAAACCACCCTGAATGAGATGACATCCTCTGTGTTCACACCTACCCACGGCAGTGTCCCCACTGTGTGCTGCCCCAAACCCTCATCTCCTGTACAGGAGCTCTTCCTGTGCCTCCCTCACAGCCCTCTGCTCTTCCCATGGCTCACACAGGGTACTGAAGGTCACCTACAGCAATAATCTGTCCTTAATTTCTTTCCCTTTTTTCTCCCCCGGTCTCCTAACAGGAGGGTGGAGGTTTCAGTGCTTCTGTCCACACTGTAACACCCCACCGCCACAGTGGACATAAGTGTCACAGCAAGCTATGTTTCAAAGGGGTTGATGGAGTGGCCTATTTGTAGGAAAATAGTAATGACCAGAGAGTACCACAGCCATGAAGTGCCTGGAGATCTCCCATTTATTTTTGCCTTTGCTGAAATCCCATTTCTACTCCAGCTAGCAATGCTGCAGATGTTTGGGCACCTAGGTGGGTTATAATCGGTTGTCTGTGGACAGTGACAGAGGGGATCATTGCTTACTTTAACTCAGGTACCTTGCTAAAGCTGGAATTGCTCAGGACATTGCCCCAAGTGTCTCCTCCTGAGCCTAGCTGAGAACTCTGGAGCATCTACCTCTGAGGTCCAGCTCTCCTGGCTGCCAGAGCTGCTCTGAGGGCACTTGGTTTTCAGAGGGAAGGTGACACATCTAACACCATCTTATTTTGTTCTTTTCCATGCTGCTGAAAATTGAGTCAGCTTTGTCTCTTTCCGTGTGTCCCAAAGCTGAGGTCATTGATGGAAAAAATATCCTGGACACCCAATGTCTTCCAGGGAACTGAGGTTACTGTGGCACTTCATCATTTGGAGAATTTTATGGCCATAACAGAAAGAATCACAGGATCACAGAATAAGAGGATCACAGAATCACAGAACCAGAGAACCATTTTGGTTGTAAAAGACCTCTGAGATCACCAAATCCAACCTATGACCACCAATCACCACCTCGTCAGCACAGAATCACAGAATCAATTAATGCAGAGTCACAGAATCGATTAAAATGTGTGGCAATGATGTGACAACGGTGTCCTTAACCAGACCCTGATATGTTTCCACCAGCCAGCCCTGATGGTAAACGCACTCACATCAGACATTTTCGTAGCACCGAGAAAATGTTTTGACCTTTCACCTTAACCACTAAAAGAAAGCAAGGCAGCAAACCCACTCCTCACCCAAAATATTCACCACACAGAGTTCAGGTCTGAAATGTTACCGTCAGCAGCCTCTGCTCACCCTGACTTACGTTAACTCTGCAGCAGAGAGGAACAATTTCTGGGAAACTTAGAAGGAGCGTGCAGACCACAGTACCCAACTGAATAACTCATTATTAGCAAAATTTCACTGGGAAACAACACTGTCTGGCAGCGCCCTTTTTTCTTGTGAACAAGGCACTTCATGAGAATTAATAAGTGAGCTCATGTGAGAAGCACAGAGAGAATTCACAGAAATAAAACAAGCACCCTCACAGATCGTGTTTGGCGCTCAGGTGGCCATGGTGGGTTACAGAGGAGAGGTAAAACTCACAGAAAGGGCTGGGGTTTGGGTGGCTGGTCCCAGCTGAGGGGTGGCACTGGCAAAGCAAGCAGAGGAGCGGATCAAAGCTCATTTTGCAGCACCAAAAAGGTGCCAGCTCAGCCTCAGCAGACAGAGGGGTAGCGGGATGGGANTACATCTTCATCAGTGCTAGTGTACATCTGCCAGCTCCTGCTACATCTCCTCAAGCATTTCCCTTGCTAAATCAGCTCTTCCTTTGCCTAAATCCTCACCATCTGCAGCAGTTTCCCTGCAGAAACCTCACCAACCTCTTTAAGCAGTGGGTAGTGAGGCCCTGGCACAGACTGCCCAGAAAAGCTGCGCCATCTCTGGAAGTGTTCAAGGCCCGATTGGATGGGGCNCTCTGCAGCAGAGAGGAACAATTTCTGGGAAACTTAGAAGGAGCGTGCAGACCACAGTACCCAACTGAATAACTCATTATTAGCAAAATTTCACTGGGAAACAACACTGTCTGGCAGCGCCCTTTTTTCTTGTGAACAAGGCACTTCATGAGAATTAATAAGTGAGCTCATGTGAGAAGCACAGAGAGAATTCACAGAAATAAAACAAGCACCCTCACAGATCGTGTTTGGCGCTCAGGTGGCCATGGTGGGTTACAGAGGAGAGGTAAAACTCACAGAAAGGGCTGGGGTTTGGGTGGCTGGTCCCAGCTGAGGGGTGGCACTGGCAAAGCAAGCAGAGGAGCGGATCAAAGCTCATTTTGCAGCACCAAAAAGGTGCCAGCTCAGCCTCAGCAGACAGAGGGGTAGCGGGATGGGAGGGGAGGAAGGGGCTGCCAGCACCCTGTGTTGGGTTGGGGGAGGCAGAATAGGTTGAGGCAGGGTTAGCATCTTCCAAACTCTGTCTCAGCTTCACAGACCCATTTCCTAAACTACTAATGGCTTGTCTCAAAGCCTTTCTTGGAAAAAGCACTACTGAGAGTGTCAAGGCCTCTAAGGAGGGCCTGATAAGATTTTGGTGAAGGCTTTGGTGCTTACATCTTCATCAGTGCTAGTGTACATCTGCCAGCTCCTGCTACATCTCCTCAAGCATTTCCCTTGCTAAATCAGCTCTTCCTTTGCCTAAATCCTCACCATCTGCAGCAGTTTCCCTGCAGAAACCTCACCAACCTCTTTAAGCAGTGGGTAGTGAGGCCCTGGCACAGACTGCCCAGAAAAGCTGCGCCATCTCTGGAAGTGTTCAAGGCCCGATTGGATGGGGCTTGGAGCAACCTGGGATAGTGGAAGGTGTCCCTGCCTGTGGCAGAGGGGTTGGAAAGGTCTTTAAGGTCCTTTCCAACCCAAACCATTCTGGGATTCTGTCATTAATTTATGCCATGCCTCAGGAAAGACTCTGCAGCCTCCACCATTCTCCTGTCAGGCCTGACCTGTCAGTTCTCACCACACACCTTACAGACATGGCCAAGTGCAAAAGACACCTGAAAATAAAATGTCCTGGGGCTTATAAGGTGGAGATGTGTGCCTGATTACCCAAGAGCCAGACATTGCCCTCCTGTGTCCCGAGGCTTCGATCCCTTGTCTATAAAAGAGAGAAGGCTGATCCTTTTCAGGATCAGTAAGGATAAATGCATTAAAAACTGGGAGATACTAATATAGAGGATGTGAAAACCTTTGGTCCTGCCTTAAACATCTTGTTCTCTCTGGCTTCCCCCAACCAGATTATTTGCTGTTAGAAGCTGGTCCCTTTTAGAACCCAGCACAGGGGGTTTGTGTATTGGACACTCAGCACTTCCCAATTATGAGTGATAAACTGCTTTGATTTACTACAGTGTATAGCCCAGAATCAAAGTTATCAGGCAAAACCTCCCACCTCCTCACCATTACATGAACTGGGCAGGCATCTAACATCCAAATTTGGTGTCTTATTGCTCTTTCTGGCAAACTATTTCAACTGTGTGTCTGCTGAAATTGTACAGATTAAGCAAAAAAAAAAAAATTGGATTCCTGGGAGGAGTTTTCAAATCTGCTGTGAGTGCACACTCACTACATCAAATGCAAGAGCCATTACCAGCTTTTAGTCTGAAGGAGGTGACTCCAAGAACCTCTGTACCACCCCTGCAAGCCATGATGTTCATTTCAGATTCCAGTTATGCTGCAGATTCAATCTTGGTACAGACCTCAGTCATGGGAGCACACCATGAAGTGAGTTGTCAGCAGAAAGGAACAAAATTCAGACATCCGAATCTAAAACTGAAAATTTCAGCCTCACAGTCATTTTGCTTTTAGAGTACCCCCTTAAGGGATAAAAAGGATAACAAAATCAAGTAAGCATACTGGAAATCTTGCTGATCTTTTAACCTCTGTGACCTCCCTGGGCAATGCCTTCTACTGATTCCAAATGAAACTAAAAGGTCTTTTAATTGGCAGGACAGGGGATGTACAAATACACAACAGGAAGAACCCAGTGTCATTCAGATGGACTCTCCATCCTTGGAGACATTCAGAAACTGCCTGGGCATGGTCCTGGGCCATCAGGTCTGTGAGGCCCTGCTTGAGCAAAAAGGTTGGACAAGGTGAGTTCCAGAGGTCCCCTCCAAGCTCAGCCATTCTGTGATTTCTAAGCTGACTTTTGTCTGTTGACTTTGCTTCAGATTTCCCTGCCTTATTACTTAACATCATCAAGAGAGACAGAAATGGTCCTGCAGCCCTCAGACCAGGCACTTTGTCTCCAAGCATGGTCAAGAGTAATGTCTGGTTCAAGCTTGGAGTGGCTTTCCCTGATCCCCATTTCAGGGAGAATTACTGCAGAAGTCAGAGGGGGGATATTGTTTTCACACGAGCAATGGGCGACTGTTCTCCAGGACAGAAGAGGAGATTTCAATCACAAGTGACATTGCATTTTTCCAGCAGTTTCACAGCAGCTTACCTCTCACGCTGTGTCACCTGGAGTGGATGCTCACACACCATGAACCTTTTGGAAATGTGGAAGTTTCACCCACTCCCACCCCTCCACCTCTTTCCCCCCATCAGTATGATCATTCAGCCCTTCACGTGGCCATTTCCTGTGAAAATGATACCCTTACAGGCAAAGGGCAACCCCTTTTGTTTTCTTTTGTTGGTTTGTTTTTTTTTTTTTCCCTTTTTCAGTTTTGCTTCGCTTGTGTTTCTTACATCCAGGTTGTTGTGCTGCTCTGGCTGAGAGCACGGTGAGGTGATGGGTTGAATCAGCAAAGTGAGGAAGCCACAGCCTGGAGTGGGGAGGCAGGAGACAGGCAGGAGTGAGGCAGAGTGTGGAAACCAGCAGGTGAAGGCAGGCAGAGGCTTTGCCTCCCTCAACCTGCGCCCTAAAATGCATTTTATGCACCTGCTTAAATTGATTATTTTGAGCGCTGCTGGCAAACCAGAATATTGAGCCCAAAGTGACAGATAAAAAGCTTTGAAACTTTATAAAATCACAGATGAGCAAGCTTTATGGGCTGGGAACACATTCAGTACTGTATGCTCAGTCGATCTTTGGCATGAGACAAACAACCTGAAGGATTTTTTAACACCACCAAGTGATAGGATCAGCACTACAGTGGATTTATTTCTCTTTACAGCTTTAAAGGGACAACACACATCTCCAGTCAAGGAGCTCCAAGGAAGTAAAGTCAGGCTGGACCCTGTAGAAAGATTTACTCAACATTTTCTGGTGAAGCCTGGGAGATGGGCATCATCACATGGCATTTTGCAAGTGGTTTGATTTGCTCACTGCATTTCCTGTCCTCTTCTGGGTAGCCAGGGAACTCCCCAGCTGGAATTGTGTAACCTCCGGATGGGCAGACATCTCATGGGAACAGGGGCTTCGGGAAGTGCTGGACCCACTGTGTGGTAAAAGGGATGAAGTGACCTCTCTGCTCCTTTCTAAGCCCTTTTTTTAATCACTGCTAGAAGAGACGGAAACACAAAATAAACCTCATGGTAACATGCAGTGCACACTTGTGGAAGAAATACAAATTTTTGAGGGTAAAAACAAAAAACCAAAAGCACAAAAAGCTCTGAAAATAACTTGACGTGCTATACTTTATTTATTTTTCAAATACATTAATTCATTCCTTTCAATGAATTCAAAGCACAGCCCAAGAGGAATATTACATCTGCTTTCACAGTAGTTATTAAATATGTTCCCTTCTTATTTCCTACACCTCCTCCTCTAAATTAACAATAAATTGCAAACAACTACCCTTAAAAAACCAAACAACAGACCAAATATTTTGAGAATGAAACTCTTCAGAAAGGCCCCCTGCCCAGGCGAAACGCTCAATCAGTTTTGGATTTTTAATTTTTTTTTTTCTTACTGAAAATGTGGGTGGTTTTCAAATACAGGAAAGAAAACACGATGTCTTGTGGTGATATTTTCCACCAGAAAGATGCAGCTTTAAGGGTTTTTGGTTTCCAGATACCTCCACCCACAGGAGTGGCCTTGTCTGTTGTAGAAGGTGATGCCTGATTAGTTGTAAAGTTAAATGACAATAACAATGCACAGCAGTCGTGGTGTGTTTCAGTGGAAGCTCTGTGTCAGCTAGGTAATTATCCTGACTCTGGGTAATTAATAGGGCAGCTGCCTCCCAGACCACAAAGCTTTTAAATATGACAAAAAGCTGCCATGGAAAAAAAAATGTGGAAAGAAGGGGAAAATCTGTTCTCTGTAACCCTGGTGGACAGGATGGAGTTGAAGATGTCCCTGCTCATTGCAGGGGGTGTGGGCAACAAGAAATGGGTTTAAATCCCAGCAAGGAAGGTTTAGGTTACACAGGAAGGGCAGTGAAAGACAACTTTGGGACAAGCTGTGGCAGGCAGGTGTGGAACTGTCACCAGAGGTCTGGAGTGACAAGATATGTGAATGTCCCTTCAGAAAGGGCTCATGTTGATTTATTTTCTCTTGCAGCAGGCACTGGAATACTTGGCTTGTCTTGCCTTGCCAGCAATTTTCCCTAATCTGAGGTCTTGTTGTTGCACAGTCAAATGTTTTGCTGGGGGAGGATGCAGGCTCAAACCTTCTGCCAAATTGGAGGGAAGTGGCCTGGTGCACTGTTTTGTGTGTGATGCACGGACAGTAATCCTGAGCCTAAATATCTGCACATCTGCCAAGTTCCTATAGGCAAAGTGATCCTCACATAACCACTTTCTGTGTCATGCTCTGTCCCCCAGATCACAGAATCACAGAATCCTGGGATGGTTTGGGTTGGCAAGGACCTTAAAAATCATCACATTCCAACCCCCTGCTATGATCAGGGACACCTTCCTCTAGACCAGGTCACTCAGAGCCCCATCCAACCTGGTCTTCAACACTTCCAGGGAAGGGATGGGATCTATGTGAGTGAAGCAATGGGGTCAGGGCATGGGGGACAGACCATGGGGCTGCATCCCACCTGGGGATATGCCAGGACACTGCCCAAAGCTTGCACCCAGCTTAAGTGCAGGTGGATATGGTCCTCTAAACATCAGGTTCCTGTGCAAATTTCAGCAACAGCATCAGCAATCAGTAGAGTTGAAAACTTAAGCTTAGGATGTGAATACATAGAGTTTTAATTATCTACAGCTTGCCTTCAGCTGGGGTGAAAGAACCTATTCTGTATACTTTTGGTATCAACAGCCTGGTATAATGGACTCTGATGCAGACAGGAAGGATGGATGTGTAAGTTAATGGGGTGTGAGCAATTAAAATGCAAAATCATCTGCCTCATGAAATGTCTTCTTCTCTCCTGCCAGTGACAGGAATAGGTATTACAGTCAGCTCGAACTGTCCCAGAAAACAGGAAAGAACCACTCTTTGAAAGCAATTAATTTTCCCCAATTTCCAAAACCCCAGCAGCCTTTCCCTTTGCCTTTCCTTTCTTTTCTTTATTTTAATGCATAATTTACATTTTAGAGATCAGTATCAAGGGCAAAATAATCACAATAATATTAAAAGAGCCATCCTAGCCTGCTCAAAGTGAACACTTCCAGGCCCTAAAATTTCTAAACACCTCGTTTGGGTGATCTCAAACAAAACATATTTCATAGAACTGGGGTCCTGTTCTGTACATTGGTCTTTTAGAGAAAAGCTATTTGAGATTCTTCACTGGAGCCTTTGGAGCCACAGAAGGTGGCTGAAAATGGCTTCATATTTTCTGTGGGTACACCAGGGAGCTGAAGGACACCTTTAGATCTCCTTGTTACAGCTGCTATCACGTTGGTTTGTCAGCCAAGCCCCCGAGTCTCACAGAGCTGGTGTGGCTCTGGAGGATGGGGGGATTTCCCACTGTCTTCTCCAGAATTCCTTGCCACCACATTTCTGGGGTTTCCTTTCCTTCTTGTGGCTCCTCTCCCATGTTCCTGGGCCAGTTTCCTGCTCCAGATCCACCCGTCCATGACTGCCAGCACCACACATTTTCTGACAGCACAGGAGGAAACTGTGATTCCTGTGGAGCTGAGAAGTCTCCTAGGGAATATCCTGAGCAAAACTCACTTTTGACACCCTCAGCCCCTGAAAGGGGTGCACTAACCAGGTACCACCCGCCCTTCCTCCACACAACAATCTGTTTTCTAACACCTATGTCCAAGAACATAACACAGTGGGAGAGATGAATTAGCAGAGGAGCTCTCTGCAGACATTCCCTCTGCACCCCTCAGCAATCCCCCTGCCAGCCACGACAACAACGTTTTGCAGCCTGGAACAAAACAAAAAAAAGAAAACTCAGGTTGTCCTAT